>BLSH010022043.1:211402-230122 GCA_018402905.1 Glandirana rugosa
GACCCCCCCCCCCCCCCCCAAATCATGTTTGGGAGGCCAACAAGGAGAGGCAGACATTCCCATTATACTGGGAGGGGACCAGCAGCATATGTGTCTACAGGCTGAGGTGGACATGGTCCACCCTCAGGCAGGGCATCATTTCCTTTGTTTAGTGATGTTCCCCATGCCATCCAGCCACAGCATGCAGAGGAGGTGGTGGACTGACTTACTAAACCATCATTATCCTCTGTCACCCAAGCAGAGACTAGTGCACAGTCCACTGCAGCTGCCAGAGTGGCTTATTCTGCCTCCTGGTCCACAGCTACTCCTGCCATAGCCCCAGCATCAGGCATTGAGGAGTCAGCTCAGTTATTTGATCACAGCATCAGCCACTTGCCCCTTGACGATGCACAGCCATTACTTGATTCAGATCTTGGTTCTGAGGTTGAGGAAGGTAGGAACATGAGCCTACAGAGAAGGGAGAACAGGATGTAGGGGATGATGATGATGATGATGTCACTGACACGACTTGGATGCTGGATAGAGCAGAGGAGGAAAGTGAGGGTGAGGCACAACCCCAACGAGGCAGCCATCATGGAAGAATAGAGGGCAGCCACCCTTTTCCAGATTTCTGGCCCACTTCCCACAACTCAGCTGTTTGGGCCTTTTTTTAGCACATGTACAGCAGATTGCACTGCTGCAATTTGCAAACTTTGCCTCAAGCACAACAAGCCTGGCAAAAACACTAGCCTTTCCATCTGGTGAATTCTGCCCCCTTCCATGAATTTGCAGAATGTGCTGTACCACAATAGCAGGTTCCCAGATGCTATTTATTTTCACCTAAGGCTATTCCAGCTCTCTAACATCATGTGGAAGGCAATGTTTTGGCATTGTTAGGCAAGGCAGTCAGCTGCAAGATCCACTATACTGTTGACACGTGGCCCAATATATTTTGTTCACAGCATACTAGGTAACTCTGCTTGCAACTCAGAAGGATGCAGGACAGGGCTCAGTGCTCTAGCTTGTTGTGCTGCCTCATCTCAATACAGCTAGAGGGTATGATGTGGGATTTGTCAGCTCCACCCCCTCCTTCTCTGCTGAATTGTCCCATGAACCACAAGTACCCCCTGAGCGTTCAAGGGGCTATTCAATGGGTCAGGCTGAAAGGTGCCATGCAATCCTTCAGCTGGTCTGTCTAGGGCACAGGTGCCACACCGGAGCAGAGATTCTGGCAGCTCTGCAGAGGTAGGCCCAGAGGTTGTTCACACCATATCAGCTGGAGCCAGGAATGGTATTGTGCGATAATGGCACAAACCTCCTGTCTGCCCGTAGACAGGGAAAGTTGACACTTCTGCCTGGCACATGTACTCCATTTGGTGATGCAACATTTTTTAAATAAATACCCAGGTTTGGAAGATCTGCTGAAGCAGGCCAGAAGAGTCTGTAGCCATTTCAGGCGGTCATACACAGCCAGTGCTCGTTTGACTGAAATTCAGTGGGAATTCCACCTGCCCATAAACCACCTGATTTGTAAAATGCCCACCAGATGGAACTGGCAATGCTGAAGCTGCTGCACATGCAGCAGAGGGCCATCAACGAGTACCTGTGTGAGTGTTAGGAAAATGGCCGTTTCTACCTGTTTGGGCGATGTGTGCGCGTTCGCTCGCATTTGTGCGTGCCATTGGTGCCAAACAAACCTATTTAACTGGACAGCACCCAGCAGGCAGTGCTGTCTGTTCTACAGCGTATAGCGTACCTGTGAGCCTCAGCTCTGTTCCCATTTGTTCTGACCCAGTTACCTGAAGACCTGGCTTGCCTGACCTGCTTGTTATCTGCCTGCACCGACCCCGGCTACTCACGACCACTCTTCTGTCTGATCCCTGGTACCTCTGCTGCCCGCCTGGTTATGACCCTTGCTTGGACTTTGACTACCCGTTTGCCTGATCCTTTGTACCGCACCGCCCACCAGTTGCCGACTCAGCCTGAACCACATCCCTTCCTGTCTGCACGAGCCAGCTGGACTTCTCACAGCAGCATCATCAGAGACTTTCCAGCCCTCGTGACATCCTGATATCTTGGTCTCCTGTCTACACTACCAAGGGCCCGAGAATCAGGTGCGCAAGAGCGGTTGTTCCCTGCATAAGACAGACTCCGCAACCAGGAGTGTGACAGAAACGGACAGCCATGACCGAGTCTGCGCAGGAAACCCACTGTCTTATGGACGATCTGTGTGCTCACGTTGCTGGTCTCACACAGGCAGTAAAGAACCTGCAAGAGGGCTATACCCGGTTGGAAGAACAGGTCCAAGAGCTCTCAGCTCCTTCAGCCTCTGGAGCTGGTCCATCCGCAGCTCGCACCATCGTGGCCCTGCCTTCGGAACCCAAGGTCCCGCTGCCTGACAAGTTTGCAGGGATCGACGCACGTTCCAGGCCTTTTGTAATACGTGTGAGCTCTACTTCGGTTTCCAGCCACGTACCTTCTCCTTCAAGGCCACTAAGGTGGGGCTAGTTATCTCCTTGCTGCAGGATGAACCTCAGTCATGGGCCCATCGGCTATGGGAGCAGAGCTCCAGAGGTCTCCACATTGGCCTTATTCTTTCAAGCCATGGCGCAACTTTACAAGGACCCCCACCAGGCCAGCTATAGCTGAGGCCACCCTGCATACCCTCCAGCAGGGTCGCCGCCCCGTGGAAGATTATGTCATGGAAATGTTGGCACTGGAACCGCAGACACAGCATGGAGCAGTGCCGCCCTGTGCTTCCAATTTCGGATAGGACTATCCGAACCCCTAAAAGACGAGCTGGCACGAGTAGGGGTGCCCCAGACCTTGGATGCACTTATTAACCTTGCCATCTCAATTGATCGGCGTCTCAGAGAACGCCGCACCAAAAGATTGTCAGGGCAGCTGTGCCCCACCTGGATGCTTCCAGGGGTCCCCAGCTACCCGAGTCCTGCTCCTCTCGAACCAGTGACCTCCTCCTCTCCCCAGGACCCCTCTGAGCCCATGCAGATCAGGCTCCTACGCCCGTCACTTACCTCCGAGGAAAGGCAACGATGCTTCTCCCAGAACCTGTGTCTCTACTGTGGTGAACCAGGTCACGTGGTCAGAGCGTGCCCTGCTAAGTGCGGTAATTGCTCTCCGGCTCTCCAGGGTGGCACCCCCAGCCCACCGAGTCAAACGTCTCACTTTACTCTTTTCCTTTCCCTGCAGCTTCCTGGAGGGAATAGCAGAGTCTCAGCCATCATTCAGTCTGGAGCGTGCAGTTGCTTCATAGACCAGGACTTCACAGCACTGCACCACATCCTGTTACAACTGAAGTCCCACAAAATGGTCATGTGACTAGCAGATGGGTCCCACATTAAATCTGGAACTGTGACCCATGAGACTGCCCCTCTTCCTTCCATGACATCTGAGGGCCATCAGGAACTCTTACAGCTAGATGCCATTGCTTCTCCCCTCTTCCCCATCATCTTGGGTCTGCCCTGGCTTCAGGCTCACAGCCCCAACATTGATTGGACCACAGGGGCCATCCAGTTCAGGTCCTATTGCCGGCAACATTGCTTAAAACCTGAAGGAGAAGCAGTACCCCCATTACCTTGCCTGGACTCTGATGCCGGATCAGACACCCGTTTACTACTCCCATCTGCTTATCATCAATTCCTAGATGTCTTCAGCAAGAAAGGGGCTGACAAACTACCACCTCACAGACCCTATGACTGCCCAATTGAACTTTTGCCGGGGACTGAAGTGCCCTTCAGAAGGATCTACCCTCTCTTGGAACCTGAATTAGTGGCTCTCAAGGCCTACTTAGACGATAACCTGGAAAAAAGGGTTCATCTGACCCTCTACGTCTCTGCGGGGGCTGGCATTTTCTTTTTCGAGAAAAAAGACCATTAAGGCCGTGCATAGACTACCGGGAACTCAACTGGACTACCATTAAGAACTGGTATGCTCTGCCCTTGGTCCCAGAGTTGTTCCAGAGGTTGGGTGGGACAGCCATCTTTACCAAACTTGACCTTCGGGGAGCGTATAATCTGATCCGCATCAGAGAAGGAGAAGAATGGAAGACTGCATTCCGCACCTGCTTTGGGTATTATGAGTATTTAGTCATGCCCTTCGGACTATGTAATGCCCCCACAACTTTCCAGCATTTTGTAAACTGTGTTTCGGGACTTTTTGGATCTCTGTTATCATTTACCTAGATTACATTTTAATCTTCTCCTCGTCCCTTGAGGAGCACCGCAAGCTATCTACTATCCTGGATTGGCCGGCACCAACAGACAGAAAAGGGGTCCAACGGTTCGTGGGCTTCGCAAATTTCTACAGGAAATGCATTAAGGGCTTCTCAGCCATAGTTACGCCAATCACCCAACTGACCAAGCAGAACTCCCAGTTCTGTTGGTCCACCGAAGCCCAAGCCGCCTTCCAGAAACTCCAAGTCCTTGTTTATGTCTGCACACATCCTGAAGCATCCGGACCCGGCTCTGCCTTACATCCTAGAGGTGGACGCTTCGGAAACCACAGTAGAGGCCATTCTCTCCCAGCTTCAAGATACCAAGAAGAAGATGCCCCGGAAGACGTCCTCTTGGTGACGAAATCGATCGGGCGGAAGTGCTGTCTCGTGGTCACCGCTGACTGAAGTAACGGCTTTTTATTTGCATACAAGTGTGATTCCATTTGATACATGTAAGTGCAATATTTTCAATAAACATTGTGGTTTTAAACGATGTGACACTATCTGCGGCTTCTCTACTTTCTTGAGTTGCTTGGATGCCATTTAGAGGATAAGACCCAGGAAGTAGATCGGTGTGGCTCCATGGAGGTCTATATCCACACAGGCGCCTCCTGACCCCCTATAATAAGGGGTCCAGGAGATCTGGTAAGGATACATCTACTGTGGTGGAGGATTGTATCTCACTATTATGGTGTTGTGGTGGATGCCTATACACTTATGAAGATTTAGGAGAAGATTATCATTTATCTCTTTTGCGCAAGATTGGATTTATTTGGACTTACTAGTTTTTCCACTTATTTTCGCTTTTTTCAATGTTTTTTTCACTATATTTTTTTTTACAATATAATTTAATCACTTGGATTTTTATCATTGTTTAGCACAATTTTGATATTGTTGATTCATTTGTCACACACACAAGCGCAGCTTTTTTCCATTTACATCAAGATGCCAAGGCCTTGCTTCTTTTCCCGAAAACTGTCCACACCTGAAAAGAACTAAGACGTGGGGGATAGGGAGCTACTGGCCATCAAGTCGGCCCTAGAGGAATGGCGGTACCTACTTGAGGGGGCCACAAGAGACTGAGACCCCGATAGGCCCGTTGGGCACTTTTTCTCCAGGTTCCAGATCCACCAGACTTACTGGCCGGGGTCAAAAAATGTAAAGCCCGACGCTCTTTCCCGGATGCTCTCCGAGTCTGGAGACACCGCTCCACCTGACACCATACTTCTGGCAAGGAATTTCCTGCTTATTCAAGAAGATGTGCTATCTCAAAGATGACAGGACCTAGCAGGCTCCTCCAATCCCTGTGACTCAAGACTAATAGCTAAAGACGGCCTATGGTGGTTTGGTCACAAGGTGTTTGTCCCAACAAGCCTACGCCTCAGGGCCCTGGGTCTCTGTTATGACCATAAATTGGCCAGACATTTCAAGGCTCGCAAGATGGCTGAACTGCCCTCCTGGTCCTTCTGGTGGCCAAGTGCTATGGAGGATTGCAAGAGATATGTCAGTGCTTGCCCCACCTGTGCCCGGAAGAAGACGGATAAAGCCAAAGCCTGGGGCCTTCTGAACCCGCTCCCGGCGCCATGGTCGCAACTGGCCATGGATTTCATTGTGGAGTTACCCCCGTCCGAAGGATCCTCCACCATCTTTGTGGTCGTTGACCGCATGACGAAGATGGCACACTTCCTACCCATGAAGGGTACTCCCGCAGCAGTCAAGACAGCTAACATCTTCATCAAGGAAATAGTCCGACTGCACTGAGTTCCCAGCAATATTGTATCCGATAGGGGGGTCCAATTTACCTCCAGATTCTGGAAAGCCCTGTGTGCTGCACTGGAGATCGAGCTCTCCTTCTCATCCGCTTACCATCCCCGGACAAACTGCCAGATATAGAGAACAAATCAGAATCTGGAGCAGTACCTGCGCTGCTTTTCTTTATTCTGTCAGAATGATTGGGTTACACTGTTGCCACTGGCCGAGTTTGCTTACAATAATACCTTCCACTCGGCCACCAAGCAGTCCCCATTCTGGGACAACTATGGATTCCATCCCACGTTCCTGCCTTAGCTAAGTTCCGAAAGCCCAGATCCTGCGGCACAGGAGGTCACCATTTTTTTACAGTCCAACAACAAGCTCCTGCAGGACACTGTCTAAAACCCAGGAATGGAACAAGGAGGCCTTTGACAAAAGAAGGCGGGGAGAGCTAGAACTCCTGCCGTGCAACCACATCTGGTTGTCATCCAGAAACCTCAAGTTGGCTTGCCCTTCAAAAAAGCTGGGACCCAGATTCATTGGGCCATTCTCCATCAAGAGGAAGATCAATAGGGTGGCATTTGAACTGGATGTTCCCCATTCCTTACGGATCCACCCAGTCTTTCATACTTCATTGTTGAAACCCGCTGTCCCAGACCCGTTCCCTGGATGGAAGGCAGGTCTGCCTGAACCGGTCCTGGTAAACGGAGAGGAGAAATTTGAAGTGGAAGCCATCCTGGATAGTCAGAGGGCTGGGTCCATTCAGTACTTGATAAAATGGAATGAAACCGCCAGGAAGTTAGCACCCAGCAAGGCATCCGGAGGCTGCCCCTTGGGGGGGGTGCAATGTTAGGAAAATGGCCGTTTCTACCTGTCTGGGCGCTCTGTGCGCGTTCGCATGTGCTGTTGGCGCCAAACAGCCTATTTAGCTGGACAGCAGCCAGTGCTGTCCTTTCTACAGCGTATAGTGTACCTGTGAGCCTAAGCTCTGTTCCCGTTTGTTCTGACCCAGTTACCTGAAGACCCGGCTTGCCTGACCTGCTTGTTATCTGCCTGCACCAACCCCGGCTACCCACGACCACTCTTCTGTCTTATCCCTGGTACCTCTGCTGCCCGCCTGGTTATGACCCTTGCTTTGACTTTGACTACCCATTTGCCTGATCCTTTGTACCGCACCGCTTGCCAGTTGCCGACTCAGCCTGAATCACATCCCTTCCTGTCTGCACGAGCCACCTGGACTTCTCACAGCACCATCATGAGAGACTTTCCGGCCCTCGTGCCATCCTGCTATCTTGGTCTCCTGTCTACACTACCAGGGGTCTGAGAATCAGGTGCGCAAGAGCGGTTGTTCCCTGCATAAGACAGACTCTGCCACCAGGAGCATGACAGTGAGTATGGCATAACGACAGGTTTAGGCCGGCTCAGCTTTTTTTTCCCACACCAATGGCTGCTTATAAGGGATGTATGCACTGTACTGTCACCATTTGAGGAGGCCACAAGGGTGGAGAGCCATGACAATGCATGCATCAGTGACACAATCTCTGTTGTGTTCCTGCTGTAGCAGACTCTGTGTGGCATTATGGACAGGGCAGGAAGTGGAGGACTTCCTTTCCTCTCCAGTCCCACTTTATGCAGACGCCATTCTTCCTACGTCACAAAACACACAAGAGGAGGGGGAGGATTCTGACAGGTTTGGAGGCATTGAAGCAGAGCACGACATACGTCAACCCTTAACAGATGGTTTTCCATCCCCAGAACCCTTGGGAATAGTATGTGGCTGGAAGGAGGCAGTTCCAGATACTGTAATCCTCAGTGACCCCGATGAGTCTGCTTCTCATGCTTCTGCAAACTTGCGGTGCATGGGCTCCCTCATTTTTCAAAGCCTGTGAAAGGACCCAAGAATACGTGGCATCAAGGAGAAGGATCAATATTGGTTGGCAACCCTCCTTGACCGCCATTACAAGGGGAAAGTCTCAGCACTCATTCTGTCCCCACAGAGGGAGCAGAAGATGAAATCTCTTGAGAACACCATAAAGAGGAGTTTATGTATGGTAGGTTACAGACTGGTGGAAAATGTTGTTTTAAGGCTTCTGTTGGACAAGAGAGGAGCAGTGGAGAAGGGGGCTGCCTCAGTGATGCCTTTCAAAATTTTTTTAGTCCTCCATGCCCAGGGCTGTCAGCTTCCACATCCCATCGGCAGTGTCTTCATCACATAGTGGGAGATTATCTAATTATAAAAAACTGATATGGAGAGCTTTCCAGGTGACGATCCACTGGGTTACTGGGTCATGAGAATAGACCACTGGCCAGAACTTGCCCAGTATGCAATAGAGCTGCTGGGCTGCCCTGCATCCAGCGTGCTATCCGAACGGCATTCAGTGCTGCTGGAGGTTTTGTGACCGGTAAGAGAGAGCATCTTTCCACAGACTCCGTGGGCCAGCTGACATTTATGAAAATGAATCAGTTCTGGATTAGCAACAGCTATCTTGCCCCTGATGCTGACATCCCTGATTAAGTGCTTTCTGGATCTCAAATCTCTGAAAGACTGTCTAGGCTGCCTAGCTTTGTGGGTGTTGATTTCATCTGGAAGAAATGTTTTGGTGTAGGGTTCATGGGCACAATTAACACACCCAAGGACCAATTTCTCTTACGTTCATTGACAGATGCAGCCTCTATTCATGACACATGGGGTTTATGCACCTACTAGGAGTAGACTAGGCAAAAAGAAAAAAGCAAGCTGGCCCCTCCCAGGGGGCCGTCCTCACTCAGCATATAACCCCCCAGCTCTGCATAGCATGTCAGTTTTTTTGTGCCTAGTGCAAGGAGTTAGACCTGGTTCCCTGCTGGGATCTGTGGTTCCCCATTTTTCTTCCTTTTGCTTTTTTCAAGCTATCTGATGAAGACTGCTATCAAGTAGCCGGCTGGGGCATAGAGGATACCTCGAATCCTGAAATTTCCCCAGCACGGCCGACCGATGCGAGCTACCCTTAGCTTTAGCGGGGTCCGCCGCATCATACCTGTTCTGTGCGGGGGGCTAGTGGGTGAACCCCACTTACGTCCGAGTAACCGGGCTGCGCTCGCGTCCAGGGGCGTTCTGGCCGGCAGCACCTGGGGGGAGGAAGGTCTGCTACCAGGTGGCTACCCGCTGCGCCCGTCGGGAATGGTGAGTGACAGAGGGGGGAGACTAGCGGTACCTTAAGTCCGGCGGGGAGTCATGGTGTCAAGGTTCCTGTACTATTTCCCCCCCCCCACTCCCCCGTGCCACACCCCTCACGCTACTTTACCGCCATGTGGCGTTTTTCACCACTGCCATTTTCACTTGGCAGCATTTGGCGGCCATTTTGCCGTAGCTGCAGCCATTTTAATGGAGGTTTTGGCCTCTAGTGACCGCGCGGCGGCCATTTTGAAGTAGTTGTGTCCTTTTTAGCATGTGCTTTTGGCCTCTTGTGACCGCTCGGCGGCCATCTTTGGTGTGCCTTGCTATTAGAAAACGTGCGTGTCACCACCGTTTTTTCTTCCTGCAACAGCGGTGCACACACAGCGGCAGTGGCAGCAAAAATTGGCAGTGGCGGACAGCACACCTACGGTGGCTAAGAGGGGCATACAGATCAGCAGGTATGGCTGACTTTTCCCTGGGGTGTCGGTGGAGGCGGTTCAGAGTCGTCCTGGGCATACCCTGGTCGCTCTGTGAGGCAGCTTTGTGGGGTGTCATGGCCCATAGGCCCTAAAAGAGTTCCGGTGGTGCAATGGTGGCCGGAGGGGTGCGCAGGATCCGCTGGGACCTCTGGTTCCCCTGGACCAGTTAACTTCCATTTTTTGGAGAGTTTTTCGCCCGGGGGGTACCGAGCTGTGCCAAGGGGATGACTAAAAAGTGTCCACCCCCCCTCTTCCTCTGTTGAGGGATCTGAACTGGAAGGGGGCTCTGTGGTCACAGGGACCCCTGTGGAGTTCTCAGATGGGGAACTGGAGCCCTTGGACGGTGAGGAAGACCAGGGGGCCTTGGTGGCGTGTGAAAGGGCGCCGGTGGCCTTCTTGATCACTGATCTCCGTGAGTCATTGCGGCTGAACCAAGCCGGGGAGTCGCAGGAGACTGCCTGTGTTTGTGGGTCCTTCAAGCCATCACGGACCCTTAAGGCATATCCTTATGTCCAGTTTCTTGACCAGTTTGTGTATAAGGAATGGCAGCGTCCGCAGAATTCCTTTTTCACTGCCCAAGCGTTTTTCTGTGTGCTATCCTTTTGAGGACAGTCTTTTGCAGAAGTGGGCATCCCCCGCAGTGGGCCCTCCGGTGGCTCGCCTGACTAGGGCGACGACCATTCCCTGGGAAGGGTCTCCAGCCTTCAGGATCCGGCCAATAGGCGAACGGAGGCGGGTTCCAAGGCATTGTGCTTGGCGTCGGCCGTGGTGGTACAGTCACTTACGGAATGTGCGACAGAACTGCACAATGATTTGGGCTGCAGGTGCTCACCTGGGGCTTTGCAGCGGGCTGACCACCTGATACAGGGTCTCCGGCACCTGTGTGACGCAGCCTTTGTCCTGCTTCCCATGCTGTTGAATATGTCTGTTTTTGCAGTCATTGTCTGACAGTTGCGGTGGTTGCGGTTTTGGTCGGGTGACCATGCACCCAAAAAAAGGGCCTCACGGACCTCCCATTTCAGGGTGTTCGGCTTTTCGGGGAGCAATTGGATGAAATCATTAAGGATTTCACCGGGGGGAAGAGTACCTTTCTCCCAGAACCCAAGGGGCGGGAATACCGCTGTAAGCAGGGTAAGACGCTGTCCGAACAAGGGGTGATTGTGCCGGTAACTCCTTTGGAAAGGTTTTGCGGCTTCTACTCAAACCTCTTTGTGGTGCCCAAAAAGGGTGGGGTCAGGCCAGTTTTGGATCTAAAAGCGCTAAATCACTTTGTGAAGGCGTGGAAATTCAGGTTGTGGCGCCCTTCACCAAGGGGACTTCATGGCGTCTCTGGATATCAGGGACGCGTATCTGCATGTCCCCGTTTGTCTTCGGCGTCAGCGCTTCCTGCATTTTGCGGTAGGAGACCTACATTACCAATTGGTGGCACTTCCCTTCGGTCTGGCCTCGGCTCCTCGGGTCTTCACCAAGCTGTTGACTCCGGTTCTGGCCCTATTGAGGCAGAGAGGCATTGCTGTGGTAGCATACCTCAACGACCTACTCCTGCGAGCGGAGTCTGCCTCGGCTCTGGAGGACAATGTTGCTATCACCATGGCCTCGTTGAGAGACTTCGGCTGGCTGATCAACCTGCAGAAGTCAACATTGACCCTGTCCTGTCGACTGGAATATCTGGGTCTAATACTGGACACGGAGCAGGTGAAGGTGTTCCTACCTCCGACCAAGTTGCTGACACTATAAGCAGCGGTGCGATTTCTGCTGTCACGTCAGTGGTCCTCCTTACGTTTCTGTATGCGGGTGTTGGGGCTCATGGTCTCGGCCTTCGAGGCAGTGCCTTACACCCAGAGTCACACTCTGCTCCTGCAGCGAGCGATCCTGTTACGGTGGGACAAGTCTCCGTGGTCCCTGGACCAGCTGATCAAATTGGATCATCAGACCAGGGGGTCGTTGACCTGGTAGCTTTGGGCCCCGACCTTGACATTGGGGAAGTCATTTCTCCCCCTGATTTGGTCAATAGTCACGACGGACGCCAGCCTAACGGGCTGGGGAGGCGTCCTGGGGCAGTTGTCTGCTCAGGGCCGTTGGTCGGCGCAGGAATCTTGCCTTCCTATAAATGCACTGGAGCTGAGGGCAATCAGGCTCTGTCTCTCCCACTGGTCGGCAAGGCTGCGCGGCCTCCCGGTTCGGGTCCAGTCGGACAACGCCATGGCGGTGGCGTACATGAACCATCAGGGCGGAACAAGGAGCTCGGCAGCAGCTGTGGAAGCGGCCCACATTCTGAGATGGGCAGAACTTCACGTGCCGGCAATCTCCGCCATTTACATTCCGGGTGTAGAAAACTGGCAGGTGGACTTTCTCAGTCGCCAGACACTTGATTAGGGGGAATGGTCCCGACATCCAGAGGTGTTCCGACAGATTTGCCACAGGTGGGGCACGCCAGACGTGGACTTAATGGCGTCCAGGTTCAATCACAAGGTACTGGCCTTTGTGTGCAGGACAAGGGATCCGTTGGCGGCCGCCATGGATGCACTAGTCGCACCTTGGTCCCGGTACAGGCTTCTGTATGCCTTTCCTCCTCTCAAGCTTCTACCGTTGGAACCCCCGCTCTTTCTCTATATACTGGGTACTGGCCTTCTTTCAGCAAGGCCTGGATAACTATTTGGCGTTGAGTGCACTCAAGGGTCAGTTTTCGGCTCTGGCGATTCTTTTTCAACGTCCTTTAGCTACGCTTTCCTTGATACGTACATTTGTACAGGGTATACGTCCTGTAGCTCCTCAGGTACGGTCGCCGTTGGCACCGTGGGTCTAAAAATTAGTACTTCTGTACTGCGGAAACCGCCATATGAGGAAATCAGGGATATTCCCTTACAATTGATGTCACAATGGGTGGCTTTTTTGGTGGCCATTACATCCGCTAGGCGGGTGTCTGAGTTGGCGGCTTGTCATGTAGGTCTCCCTACTTGGTACTTCATATGGTTAGGGCGGGGCTGAAGGTGGTTTCCTCTCTTCACATTGAGGATATTGTTCTCCTTTCATTGTGTCCACACCCGTCTCATCCCAAGGCGATTGCTTTGCACTCTTTGGATGTAGTAAGGGCTCTGCGGGTGTATTTGTTGGCTACAGCTACTTTCGGAAGTCTGATGCTTTGTTTGTACTGTCGGAAGGACCGCGCAAAGGTATAGCGGCCTCGTCAGCTACTATGTCCCGTTGGATCGGGCAGACAGTGACCTATGCGTATACTGTTAGGGGCAAGAACCCCCTTTTCCGGTCACGGCTCATTACACCAGGGCGATTGGTGCTTCCTGGGTTTTCAGAGACCGAGCTTTGGTGTCTTAAGTGTGCAAAACGGCTACATGGGCCTCGGTGCCCGCTCTTGTTAAATTTTACGAAGTTGATGTGTCAGCATCAGCGGATGCTGCTTTTGGCCACAAAGTTTTGCAGACGGAGGTATAGGCGCGGCTGGCGCCTCCTGAGAGGATTCTGTTGGGTACAGTTGTTATTGCTTGCCCACCCCTCTTGTTTGACACTGCTTTGGGACGTCCCCATGTGTCATGAATAGAGGCTGCGTCTGTCAATGAACATAAGAGAAAATAGTATTTTAGTAAAAACTTACCGTAAAATCCTTTTCTCTGAGTTCATTGACAGACGCAGCACCCACCCCTCTGTGTTGCGTTTGTACGGCTTGTTACAAACTGATATGCTATGCAGAGCTGGGGGGTTATATGCTGAGTGAGGACGGCCCCCTGGGTGGGGCCAGTTTGCTTTTTTTCTTTTTGCCTAGTCTACTCCTAGTAGGATGTGCATAAACCCCATGTGTCATGAATAGAGGTTGCGTCTGTCAATGAACTCAGAGAAAAGGATTTTACGGTAAGTTCTTAATAAAATCCTATTTTTTCCACACTTGTTTGACCGCTGCATATATTTGCAATTTTTGACAGCAAGGGCAATTCTTGCTTTCATCAAGAGTACCTCTATAGGGTTACTGTGTGCAGGCATTACCGACACCCAAAGACCAATTTTTCTGCAACTGCTTAAGTGGGGCATCAAATTTCAATTTTTGATAGCAAGGCCAATTCTTGCCTTCATCTAGAGTACCTCTATAGGGTTATGGTGTGAAGGCACTAATGCCCAAAGACCAATTCTTTCACACCTGTTTGACAGGTGCATAGCATTGGAAATTTTTTCAGCAAGGCCAATTCTTGCTTTCATCAAGCGTACCTCTATAGGGTTACGGTATGAAGGCACCACCAACACCCAAAACTCAATTTATCCGCACCTTTTACTTCTATTGAAAGTCTGCGAAAGAGACACCAGAATTTATCCAAAAAAATCTCTAATTTTGTTCTTAGTGCACTAAATTCTGGCCTCATCATATAGACTGGCTCCCCAAGCCATTGTTTATAAAGTAAGGAAAACTTGAGTGGAAAAATTTCTTTTTTTTTTTGGCTTTATAAATGTCTTTATTGCAGCATCAGGCTCTATACATGGTACAGATGTGCCACATTACAGGCAGACTAAGGGGACCCCACGGGCACTATATTTAAGGAATTTTTCATTTTTTAAAAACTTGTTTTATTGAAAGAAACAGAAGAGGCATACAGAATACATCTCGGCAATCCATCCACTATGTAGTAGTATAGAATTGGAGTTTACCAATATTAGAGAGAACATACTGAAACATGCCTCTTAGTCACCAAAATCCATTTGTCACATTATTAACCACTTAAGGACCGGAAGGATTTCCAGCTTTAGGACCGGAGCCCTTTTTGCGATTCGGCACTGCGTCACTTTAACTGAAAATTGCACGGTCGTGCGACGTTATACCCAAACGAAATTTGCGTCCATTTTTTCCTACAAATAGAGCTTTCTTTTGGTGGTATTTGATCCCCTCTGCGTCATTTCTGATCGCCACTATAAACAAAAGAAGAGCGACCATTTTGCAAAAAAAAACAAATTTCTTACTTTTTGCTAAAATACAAATCCAAAAAGAAAATATAAAAAAAAAATGTTTTCACCGTTTTTGGCCGATTTATATTCTTCCTCATATTTGCGATGAGAAAAATCGCAATCAGCGTTTATTGATTGGTTTGCGCAAAAGTGGTCGCGTTTACGGATGATGAGAATTCATTTTTGGGGTTTTTATTTTTTTTTATTTTTTACTATTAATGGCGGCGATCTACGATTTTTAGCGGTACTGCGATATTTCAGCGGACATGTCGGACCATTTTGACACTTTTTTGGGACCATTGGCATTTATACAGCGATCAGTGCTATAAAAATGCACTGATTACTGTGTAAATGCCATTGGCAGTGAAGGGGTTAACCTGCAGGGGGCGCTCTAAGGGTTAAGTATGTTCCCTGGGCGTGTTCTAACTGTGGGGGGACTGCCCTAGCTGGGGAAGGGAAGTGGTCACAGCCTTCGTATACAGGAAGGCTGTGATCACAGCCCTTCCCCCTTCACAGAACGGAGGTCCGTGTTTACATACTTGGACCTCCGTTCCTTCACTCCCGGGGGGCCATCGTGGGTAGCCGGCGGCAATCGAAGCCGCCGCACCCGCTCCGTGGCCCTCCCCGAACACAGTAAGCGTGCGATCACGCGGCCGCCGTCATATGACGGCGATCCGCGTTACAGAGCCACTTTGCCGATTGGCGGTCGGCAAGTGGTTAAAGAACAGTAAACAAACCAGAGTAATACAGAGTAAGTCTACATCCTTACTTCCCATGTAAGGAAAGTGATTGCAAGCAACACAGTTTCCTATTAAACCATTGGATGCCCAATTACTTGCATATCAGCCTTCAAAATGGGCACTTTTACAGTTTGGGTCCCATAGACTTCAATGAGGTTCGTTATTTGGTTACGAAGTTGCGATGTTCGAAAGTTCTGCCTCAAACCGAACAGGGGGTTGTTCTGCTCATCTCTATGATAAGTACAGTTGCTTAACAATATAAATTGTTTGGTAAAACGCTTACAAATTTCAGCTCTGGGTTTACCATTTTGCCTTCACCTCTATGTCCATCTAAGTGTGTTTTCATTATGTACCTACAATGAAATTTGACAGCAATGTGATACAGTATTTTTCACGCATGACACAGGTGTGAAAGTTTATCATGAACCTATGCTGGGTGTTTGCCTGTCTCCAGAACCAAGTTTAATGTCTACAATTATTGGAAATGCCCCATATATATGTGCAAGTGACCATTTATACCTCCTAAGCATTAATAACATATATACATACATACATTCCCATACTTTAAAAAAGCCTTTCACTATTTTTCTTGCTGTGTTTACATTTTACATGAACTAAAACTGGTACAAATATACTAGAACGCATACAGGTTTCAAAATGAACTTGAAATACATATATGAATGGATGCAGTGCAAATCGGTATGAATGGGTCTTTTAAAGGATAAGTTCACCTTTTTTAACATGTTACACCCATATTCAGGGTGTAACATGTAATGTTGCAAATGCACTGCCCCCCCATCACCACCAGTGTTCGGTGTATGGGAAAACTAGAAGTCCCAACAGCCTTTGTAGCTGTCGGCTCCTAATTCTCAATGAACTACCAGGGCGCAGTTGATCGCTCTAGGTATTTACTTGAGCTTCTTGTCATTTTATAACTGCCTGCCTATATCTGAGGTACTGGCAGACAGCTATTCAGACAGTCTGCAATACCATGGCCATGATCTGCTGATTGTGGGTGCAGTGCTATGCAGGTCCCCACAAAATAAATAAATGCATATTTTTTTACCTGCAAAAGAAGTGCATTTTATTAAAATTATTATTATTATTATTTTTTTTTTTTTTTTGTAAAAGTGAACTTATCCTGTCAAATCTTTGAAGCATGGAGCCAGTGTTACTATATTCAACCTTTAGGGGATTCTTCAGCAGCATATGTAAGGAATATGCACTCCATCAAGGGGAAATAAAAAGGTCATCTCACAGCAATGTCATGGTAATCACCAGGACAAAAAAGTGGGGGGCAAATAGGATGCAGACAGAAGCCAAATGCAGATAATTTAAACTTTCCCCACTCTATCCAAAAATGGAGAAAAAAAACTGTGAATGGAATTTCAGATTGTGTTGTATAAATATTAACTTTACAAAGATATGTGCCTAAGTGATTTTATTTTCTCTTTCCACATAATAGAGTCCTCATGGTCTTCCTATGAGAGCCAGTGGAAGCCCAAAATTTGCAATGAAAACACGACAAGCATTTTATCTACATACTACAAAGCTGACCAGAATTGCCAGGCGGATATGCCGGGATATCTTCCGTCCGCGGTATGCTGCAAGACATCCATACATGCCCATCAACAGTGCTGCTATCAAAGCAGAGTGTAGGTATTTTAAGAACTGAAATAACATAGAATACTTTTTCATTATGTCTAGTGAGTGCTCCTTGTATTAAGTATTGGGTGGCAGCCCAGTGAAAATCAGACATGATCATTGTTATTACATGTTGGTGTTTACTTCTTAAATATTATTCCTGTAATCTGGTTAGTTACAAAAGGAATTACAGCTTTTTTCAAAAGGGAGTTTTCAAGCATGGATGCTAAAACAGAACAGTCCAAAGGATAAAATTGTGTCAGTTAAATGTAATGGTTTCTCTTTATATAAAAAAAGATATAGCTTACACCTGACCAATCACATGTTTTTTTCCAAGCATACCATAGTTCAATCCTAAGAATTTTAAAGTGTATTTGCAACCACAACAAAAAAAGTGTGGAAGGTTTAGAATCTCCATTGGCCTTTTTGTTCCTATCTCATTTGGGAAAATCTCTCCCTCACTTGTTGTAACAATGATTGCGTAAGACATTCTCCACTACATCTTTACATTAGTAAAATCTTTCCTGAAAAAGTATTACTGTACATGCTCCTATTATAGATATTCACCCTCTCTTCCTGTCCCACAGACCTCTGGGTGGTGAAGGACTCCTTCATAAATATAGACACAGAGAGCAGTTAAAATGATAGCAGTGCTAAGCCTTTACCACTCTATCCAAAATAACAAACCTTTGGGCTGCCATCCTGTGATTAACAAACATGCCAAGAGGCAGTCTGAACTTGAGACTAGGGTAAGCAACATGGTGGACATCCTGGGATTCTTCCAATCTTTCTCACAAACCACTGATAACTGACTTCTCGTCTTAATGGACAAATTAGACCATTTGGAAAAGGGTTCAGCTGAACGATTTAAGAATGTTTGGCCTCCCAGACTCTGGCCGCTCAAGTGAGCTAATTAGATTCACAATTCCCATTTGTGATGCAGAGAATAGACATTGTTTTTGAAATATGAAGAGCCCATTGCCTGGAGACACTTATGTCAGATGCTGAAACACTACGTTCAGTGATCGTTACCTGCACTTTGCTGACAGATCACAGATCCTTAGGGTGTGTAAAGCACAACATAATCCTAACTGCAGACAGCTGCAAGCTCCTAGTGTTTGCCGACTACTCCATGGATCTGCCAAAACAAAGAAAGCCCTTCAATCGAATATGCCAGAAACTGGTCTGCAAACTGATTATTATTATTGTTGTATAGAATTTATATAGCACCAACAGTTTACGCAGCGCTTTACATGAGGACAGACAGTATCAGAGGGCCCTGCTTGTTAGAGCTTACAATCTAAGAGGGAGGGTCAAGAGATGCAAAAGGTAATAACTTGGGGGGATGAGATGCTGGAGAAAGTAAAAGTACAGTTGTTCTGTAGGGGCGGGATAGGTTTCTCTAAAGAGAAGAGTTTTCAAGGATCGTCTAAAAGTGGACAGAGTAGGAGATAGTCGGACAGATTGGGGAAGGGAGTTCCAGAGGTTAGGAGAGGCTCCGGAGAAGTCCTGGAGGTGAGCATGGGAGGAGGTGACTGGAAGCTAGAGAGCAGGAGGTCTTGGGAGGAACGAAGAGAAAGATTAGGTTGGTATTTTGAGACTAGGCTAGTAATGTAGCTGGGGGAAGAGTTCTGGATGGCTCTGTAAGTAATTGTTAGTATTTTTACTTTAATTTGTAGGGTGAGCCAGTGGAGGGATCAGCAGAGAGGGGTAGTAGACACTGAATGCTTGGTAAGGTGGATGAGTCTGGCAGTAGAATTTATGATGGACTGAAGGGGGGGGGGGGGGGGG
>BLSH010022043.1:239956-268732 GCA_018402905.1 Glandirana rugosa
GGGAAATGTTTCACACGCCAGAGGGTACCAAAATTGTATAAAATCACGTCTCTGTCATCACATCCAATCCTAAAACAGGAATCATTACACTTGCGTCTCCCATCGACCCATCAAGTTGTTTTTGCGTCTACTTTGGGTTTAGATAGTCAGAGACGTGTGTAGTGATTAAATAATTGTCTGTATAGTCTGACCTACAGTGTGGTGAATAAGTTTAAGTTAGATGTGTTTTGGTTCGAGTATTATAAAACAAGGGGTACACGGGGAAGGGGACTGAAGAAACAGTTCTAAATTCCGCGTTGATAGTTGGTCCGGGGTGTACGGATCCACGATCCACATTATTTTCATATGGGTACAGTGTTGCATGACTGAGTAATTGTCATTCAAAATGTGAGAGCACTGAAAGCTGAAAATTGGTCTGGTTGTTAAGGGAGTTTAAGTGCCCAGTGGTCAAGTGTTTAATTGGATGTGGGGCCAAAAAGAGTTCAGAGTCCAGTATTACACCTAGCACCTAGGCATGTGGGGCCTGGTTGATAGTTGCGCCTTAAATCTTGACAAAGAAGTCAGGGGAAGGGGCACATGGGGAACAAAATATTATGAGCTTGGTTTTGTGTAGATTGAATTTGAATAAGTGGTGTGACATCCAGTCTGATATGTCTGTTAATAAATTAGTGATGTGTGCAGAGACTGATAGATTTGGGTTTCATCTGCGTTTTTGTTGAACTACCCAGCTACCCTCTGCGTTCACATTACTAAGGACAAAATCCTAACCTACACTACTGTCTCTGCACTAAAATATGTTAAAACCATGGGAGACCGCACACTTTGTAAAGGGGAACATATTCCGCTATTCAGAACTCTGGGGGGCACATCCTTGCACAGACTAAGTTACATGTGGACTTACAGGATATCCATGAGAACTATGCTGCAATTCTTGATTCACATTATCAAATCAAGTATCATACAAGGTTGAACAGGTCTTCACCTTTGGAATAGCATGCTAATCTACGTACAACAGGTTACACAGGCAAAACCCAAAAGAACATTGTATGTCACGTCATTTTGCTTAGTTTGAACATGCCAGTGCTACTTCTGACAATCTTACCAAGCACTAAGTTCTATGAGCTAAATTGCCAGTTTTACCCAATAGGGAAAAATATGTCACAGACAGATTCTCCTAACCCATGTTATTCTCCACTCATTTGCTTAGTTAGTTTTTAAGTTTGAGTTGGGTTCTTCTTTCTATCGGGACAAATTACAGGGTAAATGTGTGTCTACCTGGCAAATGGCATCATACAACAAAGGCCTCCTCGTTTAGCTGTGGGGATGGGAACATGGTGGGACACTCGCCTCCCCCTATTGATTATGGCAACTTACTGCAATCTTTATACATATGGGGAGTAAGGCACTATAAAAATGGCACTATAAAAATGATCAAACTTAATTATCAGCGCAGAAACTACAGGATTACCCCTTACACCACAAAAATCGAGCATGTATGAAATTGAATATATACCAATAATTAAACATGAAGGTGCTGCATGCACCATAAAAGTGGTTTTACGCCACCCCTCAATAAATAATGCAGCAAAAGATGCTGCACAACCCATAAACCTTCACTATAAAATAATAATAATAAAAGTCCAAAATAGTAAGATCTACCAACAAATTATCCACGTGTGCCACCAAATTACTGACGTGTCCCAATATCTCTGTGCACCAATATCTTCTACAACTGATCAACAGTGCTATTCATGCATACACCTTCTATGAACAATACAGGGTATATGATCACCTGTAGAATAGACCCTGATGGCTAGTCAAGGGTCACATGCTCCTTGGCCTCCTTTACAGGCTGCAAACAGGATGGCTCCAAATTCACCCGACCTCAGATTGCTCTCACTATTGCTGGGATCTTCCACTCTCATAAGAAGCATTATTTCATTCATAAAAGAAGAGTAGGGACTGATAGTACCTCACAAGTCAGTTCAAACACAGTGCTATGTATGCCTACTGAGGAAGCCTGTTGATTGGAGTGGGGTCAGTCAGCTGCCATATTAATGTCGGCAATAGAGGTGGTGAGACAGAGAGCTGCCTGTGTTTGATATACACTGCACATAGCACTTTGTGTGCACTGACTTGAGTGTCATTTTAAAGCGGTAGTAAAGCCTGTTTGGTGATTTTACCTATAGGTAAGCCTGGACTCCCTGCTGCCTTACAGTGACCTGATCACAGGTGGCATTAACTATTTCTACTCCAACGATTTGTGGCGACCCCTTGTGGGCTATACCTCACTTGTTTTGTCTAGCATGGTTGGTCATAAGTGCAAGTGCAATGACCTTGAGGACCTTAACAGCATACAATCATCTAACAGTGCTATGGGGGTTAATTTACTAAAACTGGGGAGTGCAATATCTGGTGAAGCTCTGCATGGAAACTAATCGGCTTCCAGTTTTTTTTTTTAATGTCAAAGCTTTGAGCGGAGTTCCACCCAGTTAAAAGTCAGCAGCTACAAAAAGTGTAGCTGCTGACTTTTAACAATCGGACACTTACCTGTCCCAGGCTCCAGTGATGCAGCGTCCCGAAGGCTCGCTCTTCTCCCCCTCCCCTCCGGTGTTCTGCTTTAGGCACCTGACACCAATAACCAGGGCCACTGTTCCCTGCCACAACACTCCTCTCCTCAGTCTTCCTTAAATCTTTCAGGGACCACTCTGTTTAATTTAGGGTGGAAGTCTGCTTTCCTTTTTATGGGGAAGCAAACAAAAACCTAGACAAGTGTGGCTGTGAATATATTATACTTGGACTTTGCTAAGCATTTGACACAGATCTCCACACAACTCATGTGTAAGCCAAAGTCTAGGACCTTGGAAGTTTGTAAATCGTTGTAAAACTGACTGTATTTAGCGACTAGTGACTAAAGAGGTATTAAACCCAACACTTGTTATATTGCAGCTTAATATTTATTTGATGTGATGGCTGCATTCATTTTCTTTTCTAGATTTTCTATCTTCTATTTTTATTTGGTAATCTAGCCAATAAGTCTAGCCAGTAAAAAGCTCTCCAGCAGAATGTATAATATACAGATAAGAGACAAACAATTTAACACTAGCATGGGTGCTTACAGTGGCCAGCTTTAATTTATGTAAAACCTTTATTCCCAAAGGAAAAAACAGTTTCCTGTAACTAATTCTAAAATATAACCGACAATGCTGCTTTCCAAAGGTGCCCCCTATGCTCATTGATTCAGAGTGGGGGCACTCTAATGTGTTATTGGCCTGATCATGGGGTGAAAACAAAGGGGAAAATGTCTAAGACCCCATTTCCCACTGATGCACTTTTGCAGAGCTGGGACACACCTTTCCAGCAGGACAAAAGTGCATCAAAAATGATTTGCCTTTAAAGCCTATGAGACTTTTCACATTGTTGTGCTGCATTTGTGCTGTAGTTTGAAAAGGCCTGCATGCATGCTTTAAAAAGTCCTTACAAAGATGCATCTTCCATAGAAGTCAATATGAAAGGCACCAAAAATGCAACAAAATACTCCTAGCGTTGGTTTTTAGGTGTGTTTTTGGGCTTCAGTGAATAGCTGAGGGAGCCAGCATGTGCCAGCTTCCTTAACAATCAGCGAGGATATAAACAGTGCCCCCCCACAGCCTCCTAACCCCTTGGTGGTCATCATTCGCTCGGTCCAGCCTTCCTCTGCCTCCTCCCATCAGATCTGGTCTTCCCCCGCCTCCTCCCTTTAGATTCTGAAAGCCCATGCTCCCTGCTGTACCTGTGACATCTCTGGCGCATGCGCTCTCAAGGGACAGCATACCATGCCGGACCTTCAGAAGCATACTGTGCCCGCACCGAGGGCCACCATGCGCATGCATGGGAGTGATGTTATCGCGGCCCCAGCAATTCATAGAGCCGGAGACTGCAAACTTGGAAAGAAGACCGTGTGAAGATGGAAGCGCCGTAGAGCCGTGACAGCACTGGGCTGGAGTGCTATATGCACAAGGAAGTCTGTACATTATGACTTAAACCTAAAGGGGGGCCCATTGTTTGTTTGTTTTTTTGTTTTTTTTTCTGGCAGTTTACTACCCCTTTTAAGGAGCTTGCCCCAACAGCATCCTTTACAACCAGCTATTCACAGCTTTATGTGCTACATGCAACCCATTTTAAAAGCAGCATATGTTTTTTAAATATTCCTCCTTCTGCGTTTCATAAGCGCTGCTGTGTGAAAGCAGCCTAAAAGAAAACTGATGCCGCCACCACATCTAATGATTGGTAATGTATGCAATATATTACATTTTTGGTTTTAATACCACTTTAATGATTCATACTCTGGTGTTAGTGTACTTCAAGATGCAGTGTTTTGACCCTTACTTTTTTTCTGTCTTTTTTTAAATTGATTTTAAGCAATATTGTGCATACAAAAATAGTGTAGTACAGGAAAATAAAGAAACAAAAAAGTCTACAAAGTATAAAATAAACTCCACCTCTGTGACTAGTGCAGTACAACCCTCAACCAAAGGTACAAGTGAAAATATCAAATGATTCTACACCTCACCGAAGATCTTAACCCTATAAATTTAAATTAGGTGAAGCAGAAAAAAGAAATAACCCAACCCAAGGCCATTCACAGGGGATTAGATTTCAGAGTTACCAAACTCAGAAGACAAACCTCAGTGGAGGGGTAAAGTATAGTGGTGACCGAAATGATGCAGGCCTCTCAATATAACTGAACTGGTCATTCCCAGAAAATATGAAGGAAATTGACATTCATGGAAGAGCAACGCTAGCAGGAGGAGGATTAATTTCTATAGATTCTTGCAAGTCTAGCTGGAGTGAAGAAGATTCGGTTTATATTTATAATGGATTAGATGGTCCCTAGCTGACACCAGTCTGGTGAAAGGGGCCTCCCAGATGTGATCCCAGTCATCCCCGTCCAACCTAGGGACATCAGTATTCCTTGCTGATATACATTATTGCAACAGGGTGCTTACTTATAGAAATAATTCTTTATAAATGGTTGAATGTGCCTTAGAGAATTCTCTCTGTCAGCATTAGAAGATACAAAGAATTGAGCTCATCAAAGGTGAACAGCGTCCCATTTCTAACTACACTTTTGAGAATTCTGATTCTAAACCTGGTCCATAAAACAGGATCAGGATAGGTGTAAAAATGATCTAGATTTGGGTTTTTCCACAATGGAGTGTGTGGAGAGGCAGGTGGGGAATCCTGGTATCCCAAACTATGAGCAATACCCCAGGCTTTAAGAACAGAGCTTATGGAGCAGGTTAGCTCAAAGGGGGATTTTGGACCCCTATGTACCATACAGGTCAAGGCCTCATCGGAGCCAACAACTACCATCTCCAGGGATACTGCTGCACTATCAAAATGAGTCATTAGTCAGCGATGAGCTGACCAATTGCCAAAAGGTATTTAAAGATATTGGGTACCACCAGAGCCCCCTCCCTACCATTGCTGCGATGTCCATTTGCCAGGCCCTGAGTGTCTGGTCCGAGGTCTCAGCAACCTTGTATCTATGCTTAAAGATTCTGCTGTCTTCAAAATACTGTGTCTGAAACTCATGTCTGTGGCCCTACTCTTCTATGCTGACAGGCTAGTGGATAACATTTGCCAAATATCCAGAATCAAACTCCTTTCTGTGTGCATATGTTGGTCTCCTTTCATACGGGGATCCCTAGACACCGTTTATCAAGGAGGTCACCAGGGAGAAAAGTAACTTTTTGGACTTTGGAAAGTGGTCTCTCTTTATCCCGAGGTGTGTCAAGACCTTCGTCTGGGTGGAGGCATCAAACGTATACCTTTTAGCTTGCAGGTTCACTAATAATCTGGGCAGATTTGGCTCCCAGTCCAGAATCATCTAGCTTTCACAGTGGATGTCCTGGTGACTCAGTGGATCAGTTCAGCCTGATCCTGAAACTCCTTCATTGCCTACTCTGCAGGATTGAGATGGAAATGCATTCCATGGATTCTCATCACACAGTACTGGCCCAGCCAGACGCTGCATAACTAGGTTGAAAAAAGACACAATTCCATCTAGTTCAATAGAAAAACGATTAAATAAATAGAAAACCACCATATACAGAATCCCATTCCCACAGTTGATCCAGAGGAAGGCAAAATAATTCCTATAAATTATGCTCTAAAATAAATTCCTTCCTGATCCCACATAAGGCAATTGGATATTCCCTGGATCAGCAATCCCTAGTGTTAATACCTATAAATGCTAATACCTGCAAAGAGTGCCCCCTTGTCCTTTGTGATGACCCCGAAGTGAATTACTCTATGCCAAATGCACTATATGGACCACTAATGTATTTATACATATTGTACTTGTCAGACTACTAGCAGACTCTCCATGGATAACCACCCTGCTTTTCAGTTGCTGGCTTTAATGGCTTGATTGTTAAAGCTAAGGTTTTGAGGGACAAGGGCCTGTTTGAGTAGGTTATTCCTATGCTTATAAAAACTTGGAAATCGACTTCTCCCAGGTCTACCATCACATTTGGAAAGCATAATTTCCATGGTGCAAGGTACTCTGTGGGACAAATCCTGTTTTTTCTTCAGCCTGGTCTGGATCAGCATTTGGCCTTGAGTAACATCATGGGTTAAATCTCAGCCCCAGAGGTTCTTTTTCAAAGACTGCTTGACTTTCACTCCTTCCTTTTGTACGGGGTGTTGTTCACATTAATTTCCGTGTACGTACTACACTGACACCATAGTATCTCATCCTGGTTCTGCCATTTCTTTAGAAACTGCCCTTGCAACCTATCCGTTGTGTTTCGCTGTCAATATTTACTAACATAATTGCCTTCTTCATGACCATCACCTATGTGAGGTGAATTTCCGAGTTGGTAGCATTAACCTTAAAGAACTATTTCTTCTCCGCTGTACAAAGGCAAGGTTATCTTGACGTTCAAAGTATGTGAACTCTTCCCTTGTAAAACAACTGTCCATTTAAAATAGAAATGAAAGGTAAAACTTTGGGTTTACATAAAGGAAACAATAGGGAGTCATTTTTTTTTATATTTAGAAGCAATCACACATCCTTTGTTCTCAGCTGCATAAGGAGCTCAGAGAGTTAGGGGAGGAGAAACCTCAGTACCCAGATCTTCCCAGTGACTGTTGGAGAAGGGGGATGGGATGTGTCAGCAAAAGTATAATTACTGGAGGAGTTCCTGACACTGCCAGAGAAATTACCACACTGTTCTCATGCCTATTGTGGTCAGTTTTAATAGGAAAGCAAGACTGGCAGGAACATCAGCTATTTCAAACAAAGGAAGCAATAGAAGCAATACAAAGAAAATGGGGTAACATTTTCTTTAAGAAAAACATACATTTGTCACAATCCTGGTGGTGGAGTCTGGCTTATGCAGGGAACAACCACTCTTGCGCTCCTGATTCAGGGACCCCTGATAGAGCAGACAGGGAGTCGAAGAGTGTGGGATGGCACGAGGGCTGGATGGTCACTGGTGGTGATGTGATATTCCAGGTGGTCGTGCAGATCGGAAGAGTGGTCCCGCAGGCTGGGTCGGCAACTGGCTGGCTGTGCGGTACAAGGGGTCAGGCTAGAGAGTGGTCAAGTCCACGCAAAGTTTGTTAAGGGGCTGGTAGCAGAAGTACAGAAGGATCAGACAATCGGGTGGTCGGGATAGCCAGGGTCGGTGCAGGCAGATAACAGCAGGTCAGGTCAAGCCGAGTCGAACAGGAAGTAACACAGGAACTGGAAAGCAGGAACAGAGCTGGGGCTCACAGGTACTCAGACACTGTAGAACGGACAGCACCCGCTACAAGGCACAGAGGATTTAAATAGTACCGTTTAGAGCAGTTTCTGGCGCGTGCGTGCGGACGCGCACCAGCGCGCATGTGCGCTAAAGTCCATTAAATGCTCCGATTTTCCCTAACACTGCTCCCCCCCCCCCCCCAAGGGGCAGCCTCCGGATGCCTGACTTGGCCACTTTGGCAGGATTGCTGTCCTTGAAGGCTTGAGTGCATTCATCTACATGGAGATTGGCTTTGGGCTCCCAAGAGCTCTCTTCCGGTCCGTAACCTTTCCACTTTACAAGATACTGGATCCTGCCACCCCTCTTTCTACACTCAAGTATGACTCGACCTCAAATTCCTCTTCTCCATCAATCAAGACAGGGGCGGGGGGAGCACTAACTCTATTAGGGAAGGGATCCAGGGTCACCGGCTTTAGCAAAGAGACATGGAACACTGGGTGTATCCGCAGGGATGATGGAAGTTCCAATTTGTAGGAAACCTGGTTGATCTGTCTCTTGACAGAGAAGGGGCCGATATATCGCGGACCCATATTTTTGGATGGACATGACAGTCTCAGGTTTTTTGTGGATAGCCAGGTTCAGTTCACCACATTTCTTTTTGTTGAAAGCGGCTTTACTTAGTTCTTGCGTTTTAGCAAGTGTCTCCTGTAGCGGCTTCAAGTTGGTACTGAAGAATTGGGTTGACTCCTGTACCGCTGGTACCGCAGTTTCACCTGCCAAACTGGGAAGCACAGTGGGGTTAAAGCCGTAGTTGGACCAGAAGGGTGATTGTCTCGTTGCGGAATGAACAGAGTTATTGTAAGCGAATTCCGCCAGAGGTAATGGCGTGCACCAGTCATTCTGGGAGTAGGAAGAGAAGCAGCGGAGATACTGCTCCAGGGTTTGGTTTGTTCTTTCAGTTTGGCCGTTGGTTTGTGGGTGGCAGGCCGTTGAGAATGAGAGGTCAATTTCCAGGGCAGAACAGAGGGCTCTCCAGAATCATGAGGTAAATTGAACTCCCCAGTCAGACACTGTTGTCTGGGATGCCATGTAGATAGACAATTTCCTTGATAAAGATTTCCATGGTCTGTTTTGCATTGGGAGTGCTCTTCATTGGGAGGAAATGTGCCATTTTGGTCAGCTGGTCCGCAACTACAAAGATCATGGTATGCCCGTTGGCTGGGGGCAGTTCCACTATAAAGTCCATAGAGATCTTGAACCATGGCCGTTCAGGGATAGGAAGAGGTTTCAAAAGCCCCCAGGCCTTGGTTTTGTCCTTCTTGTCCCTGGCACAGAAACGAACATAGGCCTGACAGTCTTCACCAAGTAATTGCCACCAAAAGGAGGGAAGCACGAGTTCTGCGGTCTTCCGTGTGCGAATTGCCCAGCTAATTTATGGTCGTGGCAGAGCTTCAGAATGGCGGGGCACAGTTCCTTTGGCACGAAAATGTGGTTATTATGCCACCAGAGACCATCCTTCCAGTTCAGCCCTTAGCTAGGTAATCCAGAAGAGCAGGCAGAGGTTCTCCGGTTCTGAGAGAGTAGGTCGTCCTGAGCAAGCAATAAGTTCCTAGGCTGGAGGATGGTGTCAGGAGAAGCAGATGTTCCGAGTTCAGAAAACATACGGGATAGGGCATCGGGTTTAATGTTCTTCGACCCAGGCCTGTACGTTAGGTGAAATTGGAATCTAGAGAAAAAGAGTGCCAAGCGAGCCTGACGAGGTTTGAGTCTTTTGGCAGTCCTAAGGTACTCTAGATTCTTATGATCCGTATAGATCAGGATGGGGTGCTGGGCCCCCTCGAGCAGAGAGCTCCATTCCTCCAGAGTAGCCTTGATGGCAAGCAACTCCCTGTCCCTGACATCATAATTCTTCTCTGGGGCTGAGAGTTTACGAGAGAAGAAGGCTACGGGGTGGAGGAGTGTCATAGCTCCCTGCCTCTGGGAAAGCATGGCTCCAACGGCAGTCTCGGAGGCGTCTACCTCCAGGACGTAGGGCAGAGTTGCACTGGATGTTTGAGGATGGGCGCTGTGGTGAATAGTTTTTTCAGGGCTTGGAAGGCGTTTTGTGCCTCAGAAGACCAATGGACACACTGACCCTGCTTTGTAAGTTGGGTGATGGGGGCGATGATGGCCGAAAATCCCCTGATGAATCTCCTGTAGAAGTTGGAGAAACCTACAAAGCACTGGACCCCCTTTCTATCCACGGGTGCCTGCCAGTCCAATATAGCTGCGACCTGTGGGTCCATCGTGACACCAGTAACAGACAGGATCAGTCCAAGGAAGGGAATACTGGAGCACTTGAAGACGCACTTTTCTGCTTTGGCATACAGCCTGTATTGCCGCAAGCGGCTGAGGACACAGCAGACGTGTTGGCGGCGCTCCTCCAGGGAAGAGAAAAAAAATCAGGATATTGTCAAGGTAGATAATGACAGGTCCAGATAGTCTCGGAATACGTCATTGACCAGGTGCTGGAATGTGGCCGGGGCATTGCAGAGTCCGAATGGCATGACGAGGTACTCGTAATGGCCGAAGCGAGTCTGGAATGCTGTTTACCACTCACCACCCTCTCGGATTCGAATCAAGTTATAGGCCCCTCGGAGATCCAGTTTGGTAAACACGGTGGCCGACCCTAGCCTCTGGCAGAGCTCTGGAACAAGTGGGAGAGGATAGCATTTTTTTTAACCATGATTCGGTTCAGATCCCTGTAGTCAATACAAGGGCGGAGAGTGCAGTCCTTTTTCTCGACAAAGAAGATGTGGACGGTCTGATGAACCCTTTGGCTAAGTTTTCGTCCAGATAGGCCTTGAGGGCCGACAGTTCATGCTCAGACGGGGTAAATACGGCCAAAAGGGACCTCAGTTCCAAGGAGCAGCTCAAAGACCGATGCAGAGGTAGTTGGTCTGCCCATTTTTTTACCAAATACATCCAGGTACTGATGGTAGACTGGAGGGACAGCTTGCCGGTTTTCCGGGTCAGGTTCAGAGTCCAGGCTCAGGAGTGAGGGGCCAATGTCCCGGGATGGGAGCAGACAGTGTTGTCCACAGTACGGGGACGGGAACTGTATGTGCCCAGAGGACCAGTCTATGTTGGGGCTATGCGCCCTGAGCCAAGGAAGACCCAAAATAATGGGGAAAAGTGGTGAGGCAATAGCATCAAGAACTAGCAGTTCTTGGTGTCCTCTGGCTGTGGACACTGGTATAGGCAGGGTTTCGTGAGTTACCTGGCCAGATTTGATTGCCATCCCGTCGGCCAAGCAGATGGTCATTTTATGCGCCTTGGGGCGCAGGGGCACCTGGTGGCATGGCGAACGCCTGGTCCACAAAACTGCTTCACGCCCCTGAATCAATAAGGGCTGGCACTTGGATGCTCCCTCTGGCAACTGCAAAGAGATAAGAAGGGTCAGGTGAGATACATTACTAATAACAGGTGTTGCATCCTTGTTGGTCCGGTGGTGCCACTTACTGGATTTGGTGGGACAGGTCCTCACCATGTGTCCAGGTTCCCCGCAGTATAGGCACAGGTTCAGAGCGCGACGCCGCTGTCTCTCTTCTGGGGTGAGAGACGGGCGCAGGAGGCCAATCTGCATCTGCTCAGGCGGGTCTACTGGTGCAGAGGTGGCAGGAGCCGGAGCAGCGTAACTGGGTACCCGGGGCATCATCCATGTCAAGCGTTGGACAGCAGATGTTCCGGAAGCTCGTTTGGCCCGGCGTTCCCTGAGCCGCCAGTCAATTTGAATAGCCAGGTTTATGAGGGCGTCCAGGGTCGCGGGCACCCCGACGCGGGCGAGCTCGTTCTTTAACGGCTCTGACAGTCCCAGGCTAAATTGGTAACAGAGTGCTGCATCATTCCAGGCGGTGCAGGGGCTGTAGGCTGAAGTATAACTCGCAGGAGCTGCGGAATGCCCTGAACTTGCTCAGATGGCAGAGCCACAATGGCACGGGCCGCTGCAGCTCCCCCTCCAGGTGCAGAGGGAGCGGAGAGCTCACACACTTGCTCCTCCAGCCGGGTGTAGCCATCTTGCAGTTTCTTCTTGCCAAATAAAATAAAAATGGGGTGGTTATGGTTTCCCCAAGTTTATTTGTAATTATATATTAATTGTCCATTCCTCTCATTCGTTAAGCTACTAAAACTCTGATACCAGTAATGATAATAGTATGATAGTAAGATTAGCTTATATCTATATATATAAAAATAATCAATCACTCTACTTCAATAAAGCAACGATTACATTTATTATAAGGAAAACAGAAATGCTAACATAAAAACGCTAAGAAAATATCATAGAGCCTATAACATAAATAACATAAGGTGATACTTAGGCTGTCCTCCAATTGTTGTTCTGACTGGTCTGATGGTAAAGGATAAGAGAGTCAAAAGGGGGTTCCTCTGCTTTTTAAACCCATTCATACATCATCCACACACAACCGCCCAACGCCGGCCTACTTATGCATTCTGTCCAATGATGACAGACTTCCTTTCCTTGAGTCTGTCCCTAGGACGCATGCCTGGATTGTCCACTAGAGGCAGTATATGTCCATTTATCACTCACAGCTGACCCATGATCATTTGGGGTCAGCTGGTCCCTTTGATGTCACGTAATCAGGAACTGTTAATTTGCACCTCCCCAGGAGGTCTCCTCTGACTTTCTCTACCACTACACCTCATCGCAGGGGGTGTATGGATATTTCCTGGAAGGATATGGCTATTTACCACCACCCCACTGTGTCAACTTGTCCAGATGTTTTTCGTTCCCACACAGTGGCTAGACAACTTTGGCATGTCATATCCGTAACACTCCAGAACTATGATATTAAATCAGATTGCCATCCAACATATGCCGCTTTGGGCCTGAAGGGCACATACCACCCTTCTTCAGAGACAGCCTCCGTGGCAAAGTCCATAAATGTCTTCACATGTTGTGCTTCATGTGCCGCTTTGCCTGAAGGGCACACACCTCCCTTCCTCTGGAACAGCTCCAATGGCCCAGTCCATAAGTGTTTTAGCATGGGTTTCCCAACATGTGCCGCTTTGCCTCTGGGTGATACACCTACCACCATTCTTCGGCGACAGCATCCATGGCACCATTCTGTGTTATCTCCTTCCTGGTCTCTTCATGAGGGGGTATGTATGTATCATGTGTGCGCTGTAATATGCGTTTTTGTCTATTGGTCTTTACAAGCAGCACCATGCGTTTGGTAGAGTGTTCCCCCCAAATATGTATTTTTTTGTATGCTGAGAGGTCCTGACCAGACCTTTTGGGCTGGAGAACCCCATCCTCCTTAATTACCCCCAATCAGTGTCCACCTGATCCATGGGATGTGTCCTCTGGTCTCCCATAAAGAGAGGCGTTGGCTTCCATGGTTTGAGATAGGAGCATTCACTCTAAGGTTAGTGTAGGACCCACTGGTAAAACGGGGTACTTTGCAGCAGTCAGTGGGCTTAAGCACTTCATGGCCATTTAGTGTGACCAAACCCCCGTATTTTTGCATTTTTTGCTATATACGTTTAGATGCTTTTAACCAGTTCCCGACCGTGCGCCGTGTTTTCACGGCGGCAGTCGGGATGCTGAGCGCAAATCGCCGTAAATAGACGGCGATCTGCAATCAGCCACTAGGGGGCGCGCGCGCGCACCTGCCGCACTCCTGAGGAGCGGCCACAGGGAAAGAACGGGGAACCGCCGATGTAAACACGGCGGTTCCCCGCTCTGTTAGTAGGGGCATGAGAAATCTACTGATCCCTGTCACTGGGATCAGTTAGATCTCTCATGCCCATTGAAGCCCAACCCCCCCACAGTAAGAACACACCCAGGGAACACAGTTAACCCCTAGCTCCCCCCCCCCAGGTTAACCCCTTCACTGCCAATGACATTTATACAGTAATCAGTGGACATTTAAATTTCTGATCGCTGAATAAATGTCATTTGTCCCAAAAAAGTGTCAAAAATGTCCGACATGTCCGCTGCAATATCGCAGTACCGCTAAAAATCGCAGATCGCCGCCATTACTAGTATAAGAAAAATAAACAAATAAAAACCCCAGAAATGAATTCTCATCATCCGTAAACGCGGCCACTTTTGCGCAAACCAATCAATAAACGCTGATTGCGATTTTTTTTTATCACAAATATGAGGAAGAATATAAATCGGCCAGAAACGGTGAAAACAGTTTTTTTATATTTTTTTTTTATGGATAGCCGGGGTCGGTGCAGGCAGATAGCAGCAGTTCAGATCAAGCTGGGTCGAACAGGAAAGGGAAGTAACACAGGAACTAGAAAGCAGGAACAGAGCTGGGGCTCACAGGTACTCAGACGCTGTAGAACAGACAGCACCCGCTACAAGGCACAGGGGATTTAAATAGCACCATTTGGCGCCGTTTCTGGCTCATGCGCGCGCATTGGAGCACGCAGGCATAGGCGCTAAAGTCCCTTAACCACTTGCCGACCGCCAATCGGCAATTGACGGCGGCAAAGTGGCTCTGTAACGCGGATCGCCGTCATATGACGGCGGCAGCGAGATCGCGCCTAGTGAGCGTGCGCACGCCGCTGGAGGGCCAGTGTTCGGGGAGGGCCAGGGAGCGGGTGCGGCGGCTTCGATTGCCACCGGCTACCCGCGATGGCCCCCCCGGAGTGAAGGAACGGAGGTCCGTGTATGTAAACACGGACCTCCGTTCTGTGAAGGGGGAAGGGCTGTGATCACAGCCTTCCTGTATACGAAGGCTGTGACCACTTCCCTTCCCCTGTTAGGGCAGTCCCCCCACAGTTAGAACGCGCCCAGGGAACATAGTTAACCCTTTAAGCGCCCCCTGCAGGTTAACCCCTTCACTGCCAATAGCATTTACACAGTAATCAGTGCATTTTTATAGCACTGATCGCTGTATAAATGCCAATGGTCCCAAAAAAGTGTCAAAATGCTCCGACATGTCCGCTGAAATATCGCAGTACCGCTAAAAATCGCAGATCGCCGCCATTACTAGTAAAAAATTTAAAAAAAAAACCCAAAAATGAATTCTCATCATCCGTAAACACGACCACTTTTGCGCAAACCAATCAATAAACGCCGATTGCAATTTTTTTATCGCAAATATGAGGAAGAATATAAATCTGCCAAAAACGGTGAAAAAAAATGTTTTTTTTATATTTTTTTTGGATTTGTATTTTAGCAAAAAGTAAGATATTTGGGTTTTTTTGCAAAATTGTCGCTCTTCTTTTGTTTATAGCGGCGATCAGAAATGACGCAGAGGGGATCCAATACCACCCAAAGAAAGCTCGATTTGTGGGAAAAAAAGGACGCAAATTTTGTTTGGGTACAACGTCGCACGACCGCGCAATTGTCAGTTAAAGCGATGCAGCGCCGAATCGCAAAAAGGGCTCCGGTCCTAAAGCTGGAAATCCTTCCGGGGCTGAAGTGGTTAAATGCGCCAATTTTCCCTAACAACATTACAGGACACCGGTTCCTCCCATCTGTTCTTGTGATCCACTCCTACTATGGCTTTACTACAAAACTCTTTGTAACGGATACCGAATGCAGACATACAGCCGCAGCAGCAGTGATGACCTAATTGAGTTACACTCAAGGGAGTAGAAATCAGTCCAAGTATCATTTAATGATTTAAGTAATAAACCTCAAAACAGTATTAGTCCAAAAAAAAAGTCCAATGATGCAGTGCATCCAGAAAGTCTTCACAGCACTTCACTTTTCCACATTTTATGTTGTGTTACAGCCTTATTCCAAAATAGATTAAATTAATTAGTTTCCTCAAAATTCTACAGACAATACCCCACAATGACAATGTGAAAGAAGTTTGCAAATTTATTAAAAATAAAAAAAATCACATGTAAGTATTCACAGATGATCCTTAACCCCAGTCTGAGGTCCAGAGCACTCTGGAGCAGGTTTTTATCAAGGATGTTTCTGTACATTGCTGCATTCATCTTTCCCTTAATCCTGACTAGTCTCCCAGTTCCTGCTGCTGAAAAACATCCCCACAGCTTGAGGCTGGCATGTGCCTTTTACTGAGGAGTGGCTTTCGTCTGGCCACTCTACCATGTGGTCCTGATTGGTGGAGTGCTGCAAAGATGGTTGTTCTTCTGGTAGGTTTTCCTCTCTCCACAGAGAAATGCTGGAGCTCTGTCAGAGTGACCATCAGGTTCTTGGTCACCTCCCTGACTAAGGCCCTTCTCCCCCTGATCGCTCAGTTTGGCCGGGCGGCCCACTCTAAAAAGAGTCCTGGTGGTTCCAAAACATATTCCATTTACGGATGATGGCGGCCACTGTGCTCATTGGGACCTTCAATGCTGCAGAAATCTTTCTACACCCTTCCCTAGAGCTGTGCCCGATACAATCCTGTCTTGGAGGTCTACAGCCAATTCCTTGGTCTTCATGGCTTGGTTTGTGCTCTGACAGGCACTGTGGGACCATATATAGATGTGTGTGCATTTCAAAATCCTATCCAATCAACTGAATTTACCACAGATGGACTCCAATCAATTGTAGAAGCACCTTAAGGATGATCAGTGAAAACAGCATGCACCTGAGCTCAATTTTGAGTGCCATGGCAAAGGCTGCGAATGCTTATGTACAGTACATGTGATTTTTTTTTTTTTTAATAAGTTTGCAAAGTTTTCAAACAAACTTCTTTCACATTGTCACAATAGGGTATTGATTGTAGAATTTTGAGGAAAGTACTGAATTTAATCCATTTGAATAAGGCTGTAACATAACAAAATGTGGAAAAAGTGAAGTGCTGTGAATACTTTCTGGATGCACTGTATGTGTAGTGGAATAGCCAGGTGAATCTGCAGCTCCTGGGAAATGGATCTGGAAGTGATCCAGTTTTCTTTCATATGATTTAAGTACTGAAACAAAAACGTGAAAATATAAGCGAACAGTAACCAAGTGACAGAAAACCTAACTAACATGCAATATATACAGATTGAGGGAAGCTACCATAAACCGGGCATGTAGTGGTTGCAATGTGGCCCCATTTACATTTCTCTCCTCAGAACTCTGACGGATGAAAATAAGCTAACGAGAGGTAGAGTCTGCGTTGTTCACAGACAATATTGTATTGCTTTCTGGCCTAAAAGCTGAGCTCAACAGAAAGTGAGGGGAAATCTTCCAATAGGTACATCCCATGATGACGTCAGATGATTTCCCTTTCCTTTGAAAATAGTTGCTCTCCTTTCCTGTTGTGACTTCACGGGAAGCAAAGAAAATGTGTTTTGGCTGGAGACGCACTTTAACCAGTTGCCGACCGCCACCCGTGGCTTGACGGCAACAACATGGCTCGTTATCGGCTGACGGCGGCTGCGAGAATGAGTATTGTGAGCGTGCGCGTGCCGCAGGAGGCGCTGTCACTGTGTTCCGGGCCAGGGAGCGGGTACGACGGACTCTGTCCACCGGTTACCCGCGATCACCCCCCCCCCCCCCTGGAGTGGCAAAACGGAGGTCCGTGTATGGAAACATGGATCTCCGTTCTGACAGAGGGGGAAGGGATGTAATCACAGGCTCCCTGTATATAGGAGCCATGATCACTCCCCTCCCCCCCCCAGCCAGCCCAGCCCCCCATACAGTTAGAACACACTGAGGGAACACAGTTAACCCCTTAGAGCCCCCCCCCCCTGCAGATTAACCCCTTCACTGCCAATGGCATTTACACAGTAATTGGTGCATTTTCATAGCACTGATCGCTGTATAAATACCGATGGTCCCAAAAAAGTGTCAAAATGGTCCGACATGTCCGCTGCAATATCGCAGTCCCGATAAAAATTGCAGATCGCACCCATTACTAGTAAAATATAAAAAAAAATTAAAAACCCCATAAATTAATTCTCATCATTCATAAACGCTGCTTATAAAACGTGTATCTTTGGGTGGAAGACCACCCACTTTTCCCCGTGACCTGTCACGCCCATTTAACTACTATTTGTAGGTTTTAGACATTTTTTGTTCATACCTGGCCTTCTCCTGTTTTGTTGTGGCCGGACTCCAGCCATCCGACACACTTGGTGGGGTGTCTTTGCCCCCATCTCCACCATTAGCCAGCCTGACTTGGGGGCCATGGGCTCATGTGGCTGTCCTAATATCGGGGCTGCGATGCATGGCAGGTCATTCCCACCCTCCTCGGACCTCCCTCCCATGGGCGTTGGGGGCGGCCTCCTGTTCATTGGCGTTGTGCTTGGATGCGCCGCCCACCGCGTCATATGACGCTGAGGGGCGAGGATGTTCCTTTCCACCTCAGATGGGATGGGCGTGTATCCACTGCGGACTTAGACGCTGTGGGTATCCCGCACACTCCCTTTGCTACCATGGCGTTTGGCATAATGCTGGCGGGATTTACCCTCCCCCGTGGGCTTCTGGGTATATATAGGCCTGGGGCGGCCGGTGTACCACTTCACACGCTCCCACCACCAGGAGGGGACCTTATCTTTACCATTGTACCAGTTCATTTGAGGTAATCTGACACACACCACATTGATTGCAATGTGTTTTTTCTTTTTTTGTTTTTTGTTTTTGGCATTTTGATACACTTATCTACACCAGGCACATTTTATAGGCTTATTCATCCACATTTCATCTATTTTATATATATATTTTTTTTTTTTACACACAGGTCTTTCATTCACTACACATATTTCAGTCATATACACATGCACACTTAGTGTAGCCTTCATCCATTTACACAATTTGTTTTTTTTTCACAAACACTATGGTTCCATACACACACACATATATCACAGATGGGAGTTACGTTGTGGTGGCCCGGCCTGTCTCGTGCCTGTTTCCCTTTGGCCCCTGGAGAGGCCTCCCGCCTCAGCTCCGATTTGGACAATTGTCCGGGTTCCTCTGGCTCCCAATCCAAGACTGGTTACAATTGTGCAATAGCATTGTAAGTTACAGAGAGCCCATCATTTTTCTAGAATATTATATATTTTTTTTTGAGTAGACACCCATATACTAATTGATAATCTTGAACGTATTATCCTTAGAGTTTCAACATATACTAAACCCCTGATGAGTGGCTGAAATGCCATGAAACGCATTGGGTTGCAAACCAAGGACTCCCAATAAGCAGTCATTGACCGAAGATGCCAAGACCTGGTTTTTATATCATATATCCATTAATTTATTGATTTGTATACAGGATGTATGAGCAAAATATGGAATTCCTTTTGCCAATATGCATGTATGTTGATCTGTGTATGTACATACAATATGTTTTTTATCCATTATGCCTTTGATTACTGTATCATGCACTTTATGAAATAAGATATTATATTATATATTTTTTGATTATTAAATGTGAAGAGTCAAGAGATACTACGTTTTTTGTGATTGTGACATGTGTGATGTAATCATGGTTTAATCATGTCATTTATATTGTCCAATATGGTTTCTATACACAGTTCCCATGCTAATATACGCATAGGCGGACCTCATTTAAAGACCCATTCTTTTTCTCTTCCTCTTTTTTTATTACTTAATGCATAAACGCTGCAACGTTTGCGCAAACCAATCAATAAATGCCAATTGCGCTTTTTGGGGGTTTTTTTTACCAAAAATATGAGGAAGAATATAAATCGGCCAAAACCGATGAAAAATCTTTTTCTATATTTGTTTTTTTGGATATGTATTATAGCAAAAAGTAAGAAATATTGTTTGTTTGTTTTTTTTTTTTGCAAAATTGTCGCTTTTCTTTTTGTTTATAGCGGTGATCAGAAATGATGTAGAGGGGATCAAATACCACCAAAAGAAAGCTCTATTTGTGGGGTAAAAGAAAGACACAATTGTCGTTTGGGTACAACGTCGCACGACCGTGCAATTGTCAGTTAAAATGACGGAGTGCCGAATCGCAAAAAGTGCTCTGGTCCTAAACTGGGAAATCCTTCTGGGGCTGAAGTGGTTAAAAGGATTGTCCTTTGTAAAAAATTTTGGCTATATTTGTGAAAAAGATCAGCTTGATATAAATAATCAGTAAGTGTAAATATTCTAAAAACTCTTTCTTTTCCATTGATGGACACATCGTTCTTTTGGCTTATACCGCTAAGGTAATTCTGTCACCTACAGGAGGATTGGACATTAGCAAACAAAAGAATTGTGCACCATCTTAGGATAACCTCTCCTACTCCCAGCTTGCCTCCACTTTTTTTCTGAGCATGGAAATCTTTTCGCCACCTTGCTAGGAAGTTTTAATGTGTTTGCTGCCTAAATTTTTTTCTTCAATCTCGGTTTCTGCTACATTGCTGCTGAGCTGGGCTCATAATGCAGATATCCAGGTCAAACTTTTCCTCAGCCTGGCTTTGACCCCTGGACTGGACTTTGCTGGATTAGCCAGGAATGTGACATTTGGCCACTGGGTCATGCATTTTGGTACCTTCCAGACTTCCGTGTACTGATAAAAGTTATCCCATTGATTGCTTTCCAAGTCCAGAGCCATGGCATTGGTTTAGTGTCACCTTGTCTCTGAAAACTAACTTTGTGAGAGGGCCTTGCCAAGCAACAGCAGCTACACGGGGAGCACCACTGATCACCTATACAATTTACCATTTCTGTTGGCTTTCAGTCACTTGCATTTCCCCTACTTTTCTGCCAATCAGCATTGAAGAGGCACCTTCCCGCTCTTGCTTTTGGCTGCAGGAGATATATGGAACTTCATCAGTTCGTCCCTGCTGCCTGCCTATAATGACTTGGTTACCTTCAGCTACCCAAGCATCCGGGCTCACGAGTATCTGAGGGATAGCCTCATGCCCTGAGCATGTTGCCTTCTGACTTGCGGATCAACATGTCTGATTCTAAACACATGGGGAACAGTTCCGCTGTACTGGGTACTCCCAGCCCCCTCTCCACTAATGGTTCTGGGGGCTATCTATAGTGTCCCCTCCAGAGGTACCTTACACAGCCTGGAATTAGGCTCTCTGCTAAATTTATACCATCCTTGGTGTTCTCCTTAGAAATGTTGGGCCATGCTGCTTCCTCCACCCTATCCAGGGAGGATTTCATTGCAGTGTTGCAGGGCTTTACGGGCCAAATAGCACTACTGAATGCTGATCCTAACTGAAGAGGCCATAAGCCTTAGGCTCTGCAGAATCTTCAGAAGCCGAGTATTTGTCCGAATACTAAGACTTTAAATTTCCTGATAGACTAACCTACACCTGAAAAGTCAGTCTTTGGTCTTAAAACTTGAACAACCCATAACTTTTGCCAGTGCTGTCCCCAGTTTAAACTCCTTTAGAGCTCTTAACTCTGCTTAAACCTTTCTAGTGCACCCACTCTTTGCAGTCTAACATTATGGAGACTGCTGGCACAGGGTTTTTGCCCCAATCCTTGGCCACAATGCTTCCAGGGGTATTAATTCCAATCTGTTTACAGTTGTCCTAGCAGACAACATAGCCCTGGCTGTCCAGACTTTACAGAGGTTCAGCTGGTTCCTGAACTTTCAGATGTCTGCACTGGAACCAATTCATCACTTGGAATATCTGAGCCCAGTCCTAGGCACAACTCAAGCCAGTTTTTCTTCTCTAGGAGAAAATTCAAACTCTTCACTCCCAGACTTGAACTTTCCAGTTCACAAGTTGTCCAATTATTTGATTTTCCATAAGAGTCCTGGGGTTGATGGTATCCTCCTTTTGAGGCATTCCCATTTCCCCAATTCCACTTCAGACCTCTACAACACAACATCCTGTTTTCGTGGGACTAGTGAGTCCAGACAGCTTCACCTGACATTGCAGACCAAGTTGTCCCTTGCTTGGGGACCGAGGAGAGTTTCTCTGGATTCAGGAAAGTTATTCATTCTGGAAGATCATCACAATCAACATTCTGGAACTTTGGGTGATTTAGTTGTCCCTGCAACGCTGGATGGACCTCTCAGCTGGATGGTGATCCATTCTGGATGCCGTCAGACAACACCACGGCAGTGGCGTACATCAACTACCAAAGTGGAACTGCAAGGTTTAAGAGCGGTTAAGCAGATTTTGCCCTGGGAAGAACTTTAGGTTTCAGCCTTATTTGCCATTTGTATCCCAGGAGGGAACAATTGAGAGAGGCAGTCTTCCTCAACCAGCTGTGCCTGGACCCAGGGAAAACGTGTTACGGTTGAGGGACACCGGATGCAGATCTCCTGGTCGCCAGCTTCAATAACAGTTTGAACAAGTTTATCTTCAGTTACAGCAATTTTCTAGCAGAACCAATGGATGCTCTAGTAACTCTGTGGGATCAGTACACCCTTATCTATGCCACTAGCTCAGGCTGATGTGGTACATAGATCCACAAACACAGCTTTGTGATGGTGATGTTATTATAAATATTAGTATAAAGTTTTATCATAACTAATTGCTGATGTCAATTTAGAGTATAGACCATTATGTGATAATTATTCTAATCACCAACAATATTTTTTATCTATTACATTGAAGTATCAATGTATTGTACCCATTACTACAATGCCCATTAGCCCTGTTATGAAACTATGAAATATAACCTAAAGTGGCTTTAAAGCCTAAAAGTTTTGTATACCCTAATGCATCTATGCATTAAGGTAAAATACCTCTTGTGTCACAGAATCCCCCAGCTCTCCTGTATACTTACCTGAGCCCGATCTTGATCCAGCGCTGTACATGAGAAAAGAGGCTCTTTCCGCTCTCTACCTACCCCACTCTGTGAGCCCTCAGTTTTTACTAGTGTTCTAAGGTGATGGACAACTTCTCTCTTATGGAGAAATCATTCTTGTCGTGGGTAGGAAAATATAGCAAATAAAAAAAAATATATATATATATAGCTTAACCACTTGACCTCTGGAAGAATTACCCCCCTTCATGAACAGGCCATTTTTTGCTTTCGGCACTGCATTAATTTAACTGACAATTGCACAGTCATGCAGTGGTGCACACTAATGAAATTTACATAATTTGTTTTCATACAAATAGAGCTTTCTTTTGGTGGTATTTGATTACCACTGGGTTGTTTATTTTTTGCGCTATAAATGAAAAAGTCAGAAAAAAACAATATTTTTTACTTTCTGCTATAAGGCTGATTTCACACTGAGGTGTTTTACAGACGCTATTTAGCTAAAAATAGCATCTGTAAAGCGCCTCAAAAGTCCCCCCCAATCCACCCCAATGTGAAAGCCCTGAGTGCTTTCACACTGGGGCGGTGGGCTAGCAGGATGTTACAAAAAGTCCTGCAAGCAGCATCTTTGGGGCGGTGAGGGGAGCGGTAAAATACCGCACCTCTACCGCCCCTGCAATTGAAATGAATGGCAAGCGCTTCTGAAGTGGCTGCACACCGCCTCGGTAGCGCTGAGCACCAGCATTTTTAACCCCTTTTTAACCCCTTGTGGGGGGTTAAAAGTGCGGCGCTCCCACCCGCATAGCGGAGCCCTATCGCTGGTAAAACTCCGCTAAAACTAGCTACCGCCTCAGTGTGAAAGTAGCCTTAAACATATCTAGTAAAAATAAAGTATAAAAATATATAAAATTCCTTCATAAATTAAGGCCAATATGTATTCTGCTACATATTTATGGTAAAAAAATCCTAATAAGCATATATTGATTGGTTTGAGCAAAAGTTATATCATCTACAAACTGTGGTATATATCCACTTAACAACCGCCCTATAGACAAAAGACGTCTACAGGGCGGTTGCTTAATTCTGGGAGGGCGTCTATGGACGTCCTCCCATGAACGTGCTTCCCGCGCGCCCCCTGGGGCGTGCACATGGGAACATCCGTGACCGCTGCGTCCAGGGGACAGGAGCGCATCATGGATCACGGTGAATGGCCACTGTGAGCGGCCTTTTACCACGTGTTCGCTCCGTCAAATGATGGAGCGATCACATGTAAACAAGCCGGCAGAAGTACCGGCTTTTCTCTTCCCTCCCCGCACCGAGCGGTGCATTGAGAGGAGAGAGGACGTGCTGCAGCACTGTGGGCGATGTGTACTGCCCACAGCGCTGCTAAGTGACAGTAGGAGACAGGCTGCACCCCCCACCATCCATCCACCTCCACCACTCACCCAGCAATCCTCACTCCATCCAAACTCACCAACCCAGCCATCCTCACCCCATCCATACTCACCCACCCAGCCATCCTCACCCAATCTTTGCTCACCCATCCAGCCATGCATGCTCACCCAGCCATTCATGCTCACCCATCCATCAATCCATCCATGCTCACCCACCCAGCTGTGCTCACCCATCCATGCTCACCCACCTAGCCGTGCTCACCCATCCATCCATCCATGCTCACGACCCAACCGTGCTCACCCAGCCATCTATCCATGCTCAGCCATCCATCCATCCATGCTCACCCATCCATCCATCCATGCTCACCCTCCCAGCTGTGCTCACCTACCCATCCGTTCTCAGTCATCCCCATCCGTGCTCATCCATCCCCATCCGTGCTCAAACATCCCCATCCGTCTCAAACATCCCCATCCGTGCTCAGTCATCCTCTTCCGTGCTCAGTCATCCTCTTCCGTGCTCAGTCATCCCCATTCGTGCTCATCCATCCCCATTCATGCTCATCCATCCCCATCCGTGCTCATCCATCCCCATCTGTGCTCATCCATCCCCATCCGTGCTCAGTCATCCCCATCCGTGCTCAGTCATCCCCATCCGTGCTCAGTCATCCCCATCCGTGCTCAGTCATCCCCATCCGTGCTCATCCATCCCCATCCACGGCTCATCCATCCCCAACCTTAGCTCATTTGTGCCTCATTCATGCTCATCCATACCACATCCGTTCTCATCCGTGACACATCCATGCCACTAAAGTGCCCATCTGTGCCACTACACTGCCCATCCGTGCCACTACACTGCCCATCCGTGCCACTACAGTGCCCATCCATGCCACTACAGTGCCCACCCGTGCCACTACACTGCCCATCCGTATGACTACAGTGCCTATCCATGCCACTACAGTGCCTCACAATAGTGTAAAAGGTAGTCAAATTAGATTTTAAATGTATGCCCTTAGAACACCTGACGGTGCTCCCTGCATGTTGGGCCTCTGTATGTGGCCAGGCTGTGTAAAAGTGTCACACATGTGGTATTGCCATACTCAGGAGGAGTAGCAGAATATATTTTGGGGTGTAATTTTTGCTATGTACATGCTGTGTGTTAGCAATATTGTATAAATGGACAACTTTGTGTAAAAAAATGCGTTTTCATTTTGTTTCCACATTTTCCAAAAACTTGTGGAAAAAATGACATGTTCAAAAGACTCATTATGCCTCCTAGAATATACGTTGGGGCATTTGCATTCCAAAATGGGGTCATTTTTTGGGTGTTTCAATTATCCTGATGCTCCAGGACCCTCAAAAGTGCAAGAGCTAGTCAAGAAATTACACATGTAATTTATGCTCCAAGAATGCCTCATGGTGCTCCCTGTATATTGGGCCTCTGTATGTGGCCAGACTGTGTAAAAGTCTCATATGTGGTATCGCCATACTCAGGAGGAGTAGTAGAATGTGTTTTAGGGTGTAATTTGTGGTATGCATATGCTGGGTGTGAGAAATAACCTGTTAACATATGACAATTTTGTGGGGGGAAAAAAAAAAAATCTTTATTTTGCAAAGAATTGTGGGGAAAAAATTACAACTTCAAAAAATTCACCATGCCTCTTACTAAATACCTCGGAATGTCTACTTTACAAAAAGTGGTCATTTGGGGGGTATTTATACTTTCCTGGCTTGTTAGGGTCTCAAGAAATGAGATGGGCCGTCATCAGGTGTGATCAATATTCAGTGATTGGCACCATAGCTTGTAGACTCTATAACCTTCACAAAGACCAAATAATATACACTAATTTGTTGTTTTTTTAACAAAGATATGTAGCAGGATACATTTTGGACAAAATTTATGAAGAAAAATTACTAATTTGCAAAATCTTGTAACAGAAACGAAGAAAAATTCATTTTTTTACAAAATTTTCGGGCTTTTTTAATTATAGCGCAAAAAATAAAAAACCCAGCGGTGATTAAATACCATCAAAAGCTAGCTCTATTTGTGTGAAAAAAGGACGCAAATTTCATATGGGTACAGTGTTGCATGCCTGAGTAAAGCCTCTTACACACAGGACGATGATCGTACTCAAATTGTGTGTTGGATAATGTAACTTGCATACTGACTGCACTACACGATCGTACGACCACAGAAAGAACATTCAGGTGCATGTAATTAGCATTCGGCCATTCCTGACTTCGGAGCATGCGTGTTTTGCACAATACAACTTGTTGTACCAACTGCTCTGTACACACAATACAACAGTCGTATGACCGCTTGTTGGTACGACCAAGTTTTTTAGTCTGCTCATACTCCCCTTGTACGACCGTCGTATGTCGGCTGTTCTAATCGCGCATACGAACGATCGATTTCCCATACAACAGTTGTTCATACAACCTGTTGCATACAATCGTCGTCCCGCGTGTACAAGGCTTAATTGTCATTCAAATTGTGAGAGTACTGAAAGCTGAAAATTGGTCTGGCTGCTAAGGGGGCTTAAGTGCCCAGTGGTCAAGTGGATATACTGGAATTTTTATTTATTAATTTTTGATATTAGTAATGGGCGTGATCAGCGACTTATAGCAGGACTGCGATAGTATGGTGAGCGATCTGACACTTTTGATCACGACCAAAGAGTTAAATGTGTGCCTAATCAGTGTTTGTGTGTACTGTGAGGTGCTTCCACTAAGGGATGTGCCGTTTTTTATTATCTGCTTCGCAGGAAAACAAAAACCGGTGCATCCTCGTTGATAGGGCAGAGCTCTGTATTGTTTGCATTGACAGAGCTCTGTCTTGTCTTCCTCCTCCTCGCTGATCAGCAGGTGCCGACGATTAATCGTTGGCCGGCTTGTACTGTGACTAATCACAGCACAGACGGCATGCGTGCACCCTACCCAGAAGTGTCAGATCATGTACTAGATACGTGATCTGGCACAGGAGAGCCACTCTGCCGTTGTACTAAGTGAGGCGGTCAGCAAGCAGAAATACAATTGCTGCACAAGACATGTAATTTTCTTTTTCTTTTTTCTTTTTTCCAAAAAAGGTTTATTTGACGATGATACAGTTAACGAGTGTCAAAACACAGTTCCAATATTATGTATAAGTAAATATGATACATATATAAAGTGGATCAGTTGGATACATTGAGATATATATAGAATTTGGGAAACCTGCATGATCTTAAGATACTACAGAACTTCTGAGCAAATTATGGGTGTGTCATAAATAAACACAAAAAAATGGGGATTGAATAAGGATAATTTGAAGTTAACAGCTTAATATCGCTTATTATAAAGCCTTGGCGTGTGAATGATCGCTGGGGTGAGACTTTTCAGTGTAGGATGTCTTACTACTATCATTTAAGGTTTTTTTTTTCTTGTGCTATTGAGACATGTGTTGTCTCTATCCCTGTGTGTGGCCAGCGCACACAAAAAGAAGGGGGGCAACACAAAAAAAAGGGGGGGATAAGGATATGGGAAGTTGCTGGGACCTGGGGGGCCAAAGAGTATGTAGCTTTTCAGATGTAGGTACAGTCTACTGTGTTATTGGTGAGTTGTTATGATTTAAGCTTTGGTGTCTTATCTGTGTTGTAAAGAGTTTTCCATAATCAAGCGGTATGTGTCAGAAAGTTTGAATTGAATCCAATCTGACCATGTTACAGCATATTTTAAAGAGGATTCTTGTGCTATACAGATACCATTTCTGCGATTTTATTGATTTGTTTGTACCATTCCAGCATGGATGGAATTTTGGGGGTATTCCAGGATCTAGGAATAACACTTTTAAGCTGCGTTTATCAATATCATGGCTAGCAATTTTCAATAATGTTGAGACCTTGCGGGATGAATGTGGAGGAGAAATTGCCCTGGTTTAAATTCTAGGGGCTGGGTAGTAATTTTTGTGATTTGGCTGTGTACCTCTTTCCAGAAAGGTTTTATGTGCATGCACTCCCACCAGATGTGTATGAGATTGCCGGGAGAATGATTACATCGCCAGCATTGATCTGGAATGTGTGCTTTGAAGTTGTGTAGAATGGTTGAGGATCCTGTACCAACGCGTAAGTAGTTTGTAATTGTTTTCTTGAATGGCTACATTTATGGATCCTATGTGTATATGTCTATAGATCTTTACAACGGATTGTGGCATAATGTGTTTTGTTAAAAACGATGTTCCTCTCTAATGTAAGGGAGACATAAACAGATCAATAAACTGTGACAAAAAACATCCAATTTTTTAACAAGTGGATATAGTTTAAAGTGCCTCTGTCCTTATTGCTTTACCTGGATGGAGGTCTCGAATCAGACACCCTCCGACGTAATAGGAAGAGTGAAATATTCCCTGCCTTTTGCCTCCTGGGATGGTGGCAGCGCACACAGTAAGCTATCTGGAGTATGGATGCGATTATTAGAATCTTTCTCCCCCAGGTGTCACTATGGGGTGGACAATTTAAATTCTTGTAAATCCTTTAGCTTCTTGTTCTCTTTATTAATGGGTACTTTTTATCCTATTGGCATGATGGTCATTGGACGTCGAATTATTTGGATTTGGTCCCTCTACTTAAGGGATCCCGAATTCCAAGTCCTGTGATTATATCTTACTTGACCGAGACTTGCTATGTCTGAGCTTGCCCGCGGGGGTCTCCCTCGTAGCTTTCCACCTTTCATTCTCTTTCCCTACATGTCTGCTCTTTCCTTTCCTTCTACCGCCAATACCTCTCCATGCGTTCCGGCGTCTAGAGAGGATACGGAGTTTGCGTTCCAAGGATCGGTCATCACTTCCGCAACAACAGACTCATGACACGTCATTGATGACGTGGTGTGCATGCGCGTCCGCTTGCAGGGGACGCGTGCGCACATGCGGACGCCATTTATACCGCCCTGGATTGGTGCTCTTACGAGACACTACCTGGGCGGCGGTTTAATGCGGCACGGCCTGCGCTAGGTAAGCTGCTGTAGTTTTTTATTTATTTATTTTTTGGGGGATTTCTGGTTTCCGGGGGGGGGGGGG
>BLSH010022043.1:276456-296213 GCA_018402905.1 Glandirana rugosa
ACGGTGGTAACGTCAACGATTACAGCCGGCGTACCGACTGGGTCGGTTGTTCTCGTCACGAAATCTGTGACAGAGACACGCCGCTAGCCGGCGAAGGAATTTCCTACCTCTGGGGAGGTTCCCTTACCACCAAAGAAATAAGTGGGCTCGGCTGATATCCGCAATTCCATGCGCCTTGATCCAGCAGGGGAGTCGCATGAGTCCGCTTATGTTTGTGGCCCACTTAAACCGCCTAGGGCCCCTAGGGCTTACCCTTATGATCCAGTATTTGAGCAGGCGGTGTTTAGGGAGTGGTGTAGGCCACCAAATTCCTTTTGCTTTGCCTAAAAATTTTGCGGTGCGCTACCCCTTTGAGGAGAGCTTTACTGAGAGATGGGCCTCCCCGGTGTTGGACCCTGCCGTGGCTCGGGTGAATAAAGAAACCACCATTCCCTTGGAGGGGTCTCCATCCTTTAAGGAAGCGGCCGATCGCCGCACAGAGACAGTGTCTAAAGCACTGCTCTTGTTGGCTGGGTCAGCCATGCGGCCGACATTAGCAACTGCAATGGTGGCACAGTCTCTGCGGGAGCATGCTACCGCTCTGTGCACTAATTTAACTTGTGATTGTGCACAGGCTGAGGCACAGCGGGCACAACATTTGGAAGATGGGCTCTGCTACATATGTCATGCTGCTTTAGATCTCCTTCCTATATTGTCAAAAATGTCTGTTTTTTCAATTGTTATCAGACGGGTGCTGTGGCTCCGATCTTGGTCGGGCGACCAGGCTTCAAAGAAAGCGCTGGCAGACCTTCCCTTTCAGGGAGAATGTCTGTTTGGCCCACAGTTGGATGAAATCATTAAGGATTTCACGGGAGGGAAAAGTACTTTTCTCCCGGAGCCAAAACGACGTGAGTTTCGGCGCAGACAGGGCCCTGTCGCGTCAGGTCAGAAGAGGTTTTTTCGGGCATCCGGCTCAGCGGGTAAAGGCTTCAAGGCCGGAAAAGCTTTCGCTGGGCACAGTAAAAGGCCCTGGCAGCATAAGTCCGAAAAAGCGAAGGATAAATCCACCGCCGCATGATGGGTTGCCCCCACCCGCTTCACGGGTGGGGGGGCGGTTGCTGGGGTTCGCAGACAGATGGGCTGCCCGCATCACCGATCGGTGGGTACTGGAGGTGGTGTCCTCTGGGTACAGGATAGAATTCAGCTCTCTGCCCCCCAGAAAGGTTCTTCCCCTCAAACTTGAGGCTCGCGCAGGAGCGCCACGAGGCGCTTCTAGGCGCTGTCCGAGCTCTCGCCGAACAGGGGGTGATCATACCGGTACCCATGGTGGAGAGATTTCACTGATTTTATTCAAACCTTTTTGTGGTACCCAAAAAGGGTGGGGTCAGACCAGTTTTGGATCTAAGAGCGTTGAATCGCTTCGTGAAGACGAAGAGTTTCAGGATGGAATCCATCCGCTCGGTCGTGGTCGCCCTGCGCCAAGGGGAATGTCTGGCGTCCTTGGATATCAAGGATGCATATCTACACGTTCCGATTTGTCTCAGTCATCAGCGTTTTCTGCGTTTTGCAGTGGGAGATCTGCATTACCAGTTTGTGGCACTTCCCTTCGGGCTGGCCTCGTCTCCCCGGGTGTTCACCAAGGTGGTGGCCCCAATGCTGGCATTGCTGAGACAAAGAGGTATCGCGGTGGTAGCGTACCTCGACGATTTACTGCTGAGAGCAGACTCGGCTACAGCTCTGGAGGAGAAAGTGACAATCACGGTAGCCACGTTAAAGGAGTTTGGTTGGCTGATCAACCTACAGAAGTCATCATTGACTCCGACTTGCAGGCTGGAGTACCTAGGTCTGATTCTGGACACGGTACAGGCAAGGGTGTTTCTAACACTGGGCAAGCTACTGACTCTTCAGGCAGCAGTACGAACCCTGTTGTCACGTCAGTGGTTCTCCTTACGGTTCTGTATGGGAGTGTTGGGTCTCATGGTGTCAACTTTCGAAGCGGTACCTTATGCCCAGAGTCATATTCGACTCCTACAGAAGACAATTCTGTCTCAGTGGGACAAGTCTCCTCTATCCCTAGACAGACTGATCAGGTTGGATCATCAGTCTGGAGGGTCTCTGATTTGGTGGATTCGGGCTCCGGCCATAAGGTTGGGGAAGAGTTTTCCTCCCCTCAATTGGTCGATAGTAACAACGGATGCCAGCCTGTCAGGGTGGGGAGGAGTCCTGGGTCATTGGTCAGTACGGGAAGCTCGTCTTCAGATAAATGTACTGGAACTGAGAGCGATCAGGCTTTGCCTGTCCCATTGGACAGAAAGGCTGTGAGGCCGCCCTGTTCGGGTTCAGTCGGACAATGCCACGGCGGTGGCGTATGTGAACCATCAGGGCGGAACAAGAAGCGCAGCAGCAGCCGCGGAGGTGGCTCTGATCCTTCAGTGGGCAGAGCTTCACGTGCCAGCTCTCTCTGCAATCTACATCCCGGGCGTGGAAAATTGGCAAGCGGACTTTCTCAGCCGCCGGACCCTGGATCAGGGGGAGTGGTCCCTACATCCAGAGGTGTTCCACCAGATTTGCTGCAAATGGGGCACTCCAGAGGTGGATCTGATGGCCTCCAGGTACAATCACAAGGTACAGACCTTTGTGTGCAGAACAAAAGATCCGTTGGCGGTCGCCTCGGACGCACTGGTAACGCCCTGGGGTCGGTATCGGCTACTGTACATCTTTCCTCCTCTGAAGATTCTACCGCGCGTTTTGCGCAGGATAGAAGCAGAGGGAATCCCGACAATCCTGGTAGCTCCGGATTGGCCACGGCGTCCGTGGTACGCAGGTGTAGTACGGATGGTGGCAGATGTTCCGTGGCGCCTTCCACTTCGCGAAGACCTACTGTCTCAGGGGCCCATCTTGCACCCTGCTTTACCCTCGCTGGCTTTGACGGCTTGGCTATTGAGTCCCAGGTATTGAGGGATAGGGGTGTCTCTGACTCCGTAATCCCTGCTATGATTAAAGCACGTAAGAGTACCTCGCGTAAGATTTATCATAGGACCTGGAAGGCCTATATTACTTGGTGCGAGGCGGGAGGATGGAATCCCCGCTCTTATAGAGTATCCAGAGTACTGTCATTTTTGCAGCAAGGACTGGACAAGAACCTGGCGTTAAGTACGCTTAAAGGGCAGATTTCGGCCCTGGCGGTTCTTTTTCAATGGCCCTTGGCATCGCATTCTTTGATCCGTACATTTGTACAAGGAGTACGTCATGTGGCCCCGCGGATACGGTCGCCCTTGGCACTGTGGGATTTGAATCTGGTGCTTTCTGTGTTACAGAAACCACCATATGAAAAGATCAGGGACATTCCCTTACGCTTATTGTCGCAGAAGGTGGCCTTTCTGGTGGCTATCACATCCGCCAGGCGGGTGTCGGAGTTAGCTGCATTATCCTGCAGGTCACCCTACTTGATCCTATGCTTAAGGGAACTCTGATGGAGCAACCCAAGGTTTCTTACAGACGGGCTAAAAATCTCAAAGCACATATAGCCCCCAGCAAGGTACCTTCATTTGGTCCCATTGGTAGTGCTCCCCTGAGGTTTTTTGACATTAAGGGAATGTACCAATGCCATAAGCCCCTGTGTCTCACATGTCAACATGTGACATGGTCAGAAGGATTTTACCACCAAGGGCAACCGGTATACTTTAGGGGATTTTTTCAACTGTTCCTCTGAATATGTCATCTATTGTCTCACTTGCCTTTGCGGCCTACTTTACGTGGGCCGTACCATTCCTACTTTGAGAAAGAGGTTTAGTGAACATTGTAACCTTGTTGATAAGGGTTCCGATGAATATGGTGTCCCTAGACATTTTTCTGAATCTCATGATCAACGCTCCAAGGGGTTGCAGGTCTGGGTCATCGAATCCATACCCGGGAATCTCCCCAGAGCCGAACGTTTTATAAGCGTCTTTGCGAAAGGGAACATTTTTGGATATGGAAGCTCGATAGCCTCTCACTAGGAGGTCTTAACGAGGAGTTAGAAATCAATGTCCTTCTTTAACTCATGACATCCGTAGGACCATACAAATTCAGGGACATCCCATCCCTCAAATTTCTATATATTTCAAAAATCTGAATATGACATTTACCTGCACATTAGCCATATCTCCCTATAATAGTTTTTTGCATATTTGACACATTCTGATATTTGTCCCTCCCTTTCGTTTTAAACACATGGTTTTTAAGTATCTTCCAATAAATAATTTTAATATACAATTTTTTATATTTTTTTAAATAAATCATCTATAGTGTTCCTGCAGCGTTTTTTCCGTTCTGTGTAGGAGATTTCCCTATGGAACAGTTTTTTGTTTTTAAATGTGATTTTATACCAGTTTAATCACAGGCATCTACAGATGTGTCAGTATTGTACTGTTTTAGATTTTTAGTATTTTGTTCTTTGGGTTCTGCTGGGCATAGTAATCCACCTCATATTCATTTCCGCTTCTATTTTTTGCCTTATTATCTTCCGCCCACACTACTATACTGCTTGGGTATATATCTGCCTGACGAAGGACCACAAATGGTCCGAACGCGCGCCAATCCCGCTGGGTGTTTTGCCGGAAGTGACGCCAACATCCTGCTCCTGGCTGTTGAGACCTGCTCCCCCTCCGTCCACAGCGCTGGGAGTACTGGGAGCCACCAGTGCGACCACGCTTGTAGCGGTACAGCGGTCCCCTGGAGTTCCTCACCCGGACACCGCAAATGAACTGATCCTTACCTTTGCCTGTATACTACATACCATTGTGAGTGTATATGCGTTTGTCACCCATTAAATGATTTTAAATACTGCACTTAGAGGCGCTGCTCTTTTCTCTTATTTTCTTCCAGAGTCCTTCCTTGCTCTCTCCAGCGTGCTGCCACTAAGGACTGGTATTTATCTTGTCCCATACTGTGCCACATCTTTGGACTATATCCCTGGACTTTCGATCTTCCTATCCCAGATTGTTTGTGAGTGTACAGATGAGTCACTGAATTTAGAGAGCGCTGTGTAATTTGTTGTACATGTTTGGTTGTATTCCTAAGTTATGGCGTCTTTTTGCCAAGTGAATGGAAAGTTTTGTTTGCAAATTTCCTTTTGGGAGTAGGGCATTGTAATGTTAAGGGCTTGGGACTTAAAAAATTAATTTCTCCTACGTTCACTGACAGACGCAGCTCTCCATTGACGTGTGAGTTATATGCAAATCCTATTAGGAGTTAACTAGGCAAAGAAAGAAAGCAAGCTGGCCCCTCCCAGGGGGCTGTCCTCTCTTCCCATATAATCCCCCTACTCTGCTCAATACATTAGTTTTAACATGCCTAGTGCGAGGAGTTGACCTGGCTCCCTTATGGGACCTGCGGATACAATTTTTGCCTCCGCTTTTTTATTTTTTTTCAAGCTAATTGAAGACTACTATCAAGAAGCCAGCTGGGGCATAGATGGTTCCTATAAAAACCCTGTACTTTCCCCAGCACGGCCATCCGATGCGAGCCAGTTCCAGGATGTTAGTGGGTCCCCACTTGTGCCCAGTGTCCGGATTCGGTCTGGTCCAGGGGCCTGTGGCCAGCAGCATCCCTCCCCAGCTGGGGAGAAAAGTCTGCGACCGGGTGGCTACCCGCTGCGCCTGTCAGGAGTGGTGAGTGAGCCCCCCTAGGGGTGCTGGGGGGGCAGGGCGTTTTGTGTCTTTCTGCATGTGGTAGCCGCCGGTAGAGGCGGGTCACTGGGGCTATCCTGGGTCCTTTCGCTCCTTCCTCCCCCTCCCCCCGCTTGTGTGTGCAGACAGCCTAGGCCCCCATGTGGCGATCCGCCACCATTTTGCGGTGGATCGCCACCATTTTGCCGTAGCCGCAGCCATTTTCCCTGGGTTTTTCAGTACCATGCTGTGGCGGACATTTTGCCGGAGCCTCGGTGTTCAGCAGCCCTTGGCCCTCTAGTGGATGTCCTCGGCGGCCATATTGGAATCTTTCCAGGCTGGGAAAAAACGTGCTGCTGCCTTTCTTTCACTTTGCTGGGACAGTGTGCTGGCTGCTGCTGATGGTGCAGGCTTTCTGGCGGTCCACGGGACGTTTTCTTGGCAAACAAACAGCAAGTATAGCTGGCTTCCTGGGGGTGCTGGTGGCGGTTGGTGCAGTCCTCCTGGGTCTCTCTGGCGTTCTGAGGGGCGGTGGTGTGTTTGACTGTGTGGGGGTGCCGCTAGTGGTTGTTCTCACTGTGTGGCTCAATCTGTGGGTGTGATGGCAGATGACTCTGCAGGGCCCTTTAGATGCAGCGCAACCTGCGTCGGTGTCCTTAGAACAGCTGCGGGCGGTGTTTGGGCAATTCTTTCCCGGGGGGGCCGAGCAAGGCCCCGGGGGCCCCTAAAAAGCGCCCCCCTCCCCCTTGTTCTTCAGGGGAGGATTCCGAACCGGAAGTGGCTTCGGGGTCACGAGGACCACCGTGGAGCTTTCTGAGGGTGAACTTTTGTACCTCAGATGAGGAGGCAGAAGACCAGGGGGCTAAGGCAGCGCACGAAAAAGCACTGGTGTCTGCAATAATTTCTGGCATCCGTGCGTCTTTGCGACTGAACCAAAATGGAGAGTCGCAGACGTCTACTTATGTATGCGGGACTGCCAAGCCCCCTAGGTCTCCAAGAGCTTACCCCTATGATAAGTTTTTTGATCATTTGATCTATCAGGAATGGCAGCGCCCGCATAATTCCTTCACCATGCCTAAGCGTTTCGCTATCCGGTATCCTTTTGAGGGTAGTTTTATAAAAAAGTGGGCGTCCCCTTCGGTGGACCCCTTGGTGGCGCGACTAAACAAGGCGACGACTATCCCCCTGGAGGGGTCGTCGTCGTTTAAGGATCCTACCGATAGGAGGACAGAGGCAGTGTCTAAAGCACTTTTCATTTTGGCTGGTTCAGCTTTGCGACCGGCCCTGGCGCAATATCTCTGAATGCACAGCGAAGCTGCAGAATGATCTGGACTGCGGCAGAACGCTTGAAGCATCGTAGAAAGCAGAACATGTATATCATGATATTAAATACCTGTGTGATGCGGCTCTAGACCTGCTCCCTTTGTTATCAAAAATGTCTGTTTTTGCAGTCATTATTAGATGGGTCCTCTGGTTGCATTCGTGGTCGGGTGACCACGCCTCCAAAAAAGGTTTAGCGGACCTCCCCTTTCAGGGTGGCCATCCCTTTGGTCCTCAGTTGGACAAAATCATTAAGGATTTCACGGGTGGGAAAAGTACCTTCCTTCCGGAGCCCAGGCGGCGAGAATTTCGCTGCAAACAGGGACCTGTCTCTTCGGGTCAGAAGAGGTTTTTTTCCTGCCCCTGGCGCAGCGGACAAGGGCCCGCGAGCCGGCAAGGCTGCTGCAGGGGCCAGTAAGAGGCCTTGGCAAGGTAAAAAGGAAAATACAGAGGATAAGCCCTCCTCTGCATGATGGGTTGCCCCCACCCGGCGCTCAGGTGGGGGGGACGTCTTCTGGGGTTCGCAGACAGGTAGACTGCCCGCATTTCCCACCGGTGGTTGCAGGAAGTGGTGTCCTCCGGGTACAGGATAGAGTTCAGCACTCTACCCCCAGACAGGTTCTTCCCATCGAACTTAAGACTCCCGCGTCAACGTCGGGAGGCCCTTTTCGGGGCGGTTCAGGCACTATCGGAACAGGGGGTGATAGTGCCGGTACCTCAGTCAGAAAGGTTTCACGGTTTCTACTCGAACCTCTTTGTGGTCCCCAAAAAAGGTGGGGGAGTAAGACCAGTATTGGACCTGAAGGCGCTAACTTTTATGTGAAAGTGCGAAAATTCCGGATGGAATCGGTCCGCTCGGTCGTGGCCGCCCTGCATCAGGGGGACTTCCTGGCGTCCCTGGACATCAGCGCTTTGCGGTGGGAGATCTCCATTACCAATTTGTGGCTCTGCCCTTCGGTCTGGCCTCGGCTCCTCGGGTCTTCACCAAGTTGGTGGCCCTGCTGAGGCAGAGGGGTATTGCGGTGGTGGCTTACCTGGACGACTTGCTTCTGAGAGCGGAGTCTGCCTCTGCCCTGGAGGAGAGCGTGTCTATCACCATGGCCTCGTTAGAGGACTTCGGTTGGCTGATCCACCTGCAGAAGTCGTTGTTGACCCCGTCCTGTCGCCTGGAATATCTGGGTCTGATTCTGTACACGGAATAGGCGAAAGTGTTCTTACCCCCAGCCAAGTTGCAGTCCCTGCAATTAGCAGTGCGAACCTTACTGTCTCACCGGCAGTCTTCATTACGGTTCTGTATGCGGGTACTGGAGCTCATGGTATCGGCCTTTGAGGCGGTACCTTATGCTCAGAGTCACACTCGACTACTTCAGCGAGCGATTCTGTCTCGATGGGACAGATCTCCACTGTCTCTGGACCGGTTGGTCAACTTGGATCGTCAGACCAGGGCTTCCCTGGCCTGGTGGCTTCGGGGCCCCAGCTTTGACGGGGGGGAAATCGTTTCTTCCCCTGACATGGTCAATAATCACGACGGACGCCAGCCTGTCGGCCTGGGGGGGCTTCCTGGGCTCTGTCGACCCAGGGTCGCTGGTCGGCACAGGAGTCCCACCTTCTGGTCAATGTGCTGGAGCTCAGAGCAATCAGACTTTGTCTATCCCACTGCACGGCGAGGCTACAAGGGCTCCCGATTTGGGTCCAGTCGGACAATGCCACGACGGTGGCGTATGTGAACCATCAGGGCAGAACGAGAAGTGCGGCAGCGGCCACGGAAGCAGCTCTCATTCTGCGCTGGGCAAAACTGCACGTTCCGGCAATCTCCGCCATCTACATTCCAGGTGTAGAAAATTGGCAGGCGGACTTCCTCAGTCGCCAGACGCTGGATCAGGGAGAATGGTCTCTCCATCCAGAAGTGTTCAGCCAGATTTGCCACAAGTGGGGCCCGCCAGACGTGGACCTCATAGCGTCTCAGTTCGACCACAAGGTAAAGTCCTTTGTGTGCAGGACAAGAGACCCATTGGCAGTGGCCACAGAAGCACTCGTGGCGCCTTGGAGTCGGTATCGTCTTCTGTACGCCTATCCTCCCATCAAAATGCTCCCGTGCCTACTGTGCAGGGTGGAAGCGGAGGGAATTCCAATGATCCTGGTGGCTCCGGATTGGCCTCGGCGTCCGTGGTACGCCGATGTAGTGAGAATGGTGGCAGACGTTCCCTTGCATCTACCGCTGTGAGACGATCTGCTGTCTCAGGGACCCATATTGCACCCTGCTTTACACTCGCTGGCTTTGACGGCCTGGCTATTGAATCCCGGGTGTCGAGGGACTGGGGTGTCGACAACTCAGTAGTCCCTACCATGCTGAAGGCGCACAAGTGTACTTCGCGTAAAATCTATCATAGAACCTGGAAGGCCTACATTGCCTGGTGTGAGGCGGGGGGTTGGAACCCTCGCTCCTATGTGGTGTCTAGGGTCCTGACTTTTTTACAACAGGACCTGAATAAAAGATTGGCCTTGAGTACTCTCAAGGGCCAGATATCGGCCTTGGCGATTCTTTTCCAACGCCCTCTGGCATCGCATTCCTTGATTTGTACATTTGTACAAGGTGTGTGCCATGTGGCTCCTCAGGTTTGAATCTGGTGCTATCTGTGCTGCAGAAGCCACCATATGAGAAGATCAGGGATATTCCCTTACAATTGTCACAAAAAGTGGCTTTCTTGGTTGCCATTACATCCGCTAGGCGGGTGTCTGAATTGGCAGCGTTGTCCTGCAGGTCTCCTTACTTGGTCTTGCATAGGGATTAGGCGGTCTTGTGCCCGCCACCTTCTTTTTTACCGAAGGTGGTTTCTTATTTTCATATTAACTAAGATATTTTTCTTCCTTCGTTGTGCCCGCATCCTTCACATCCTAAGGAGATTGAGTTACATTCCTTGGATATCGTACGGGCATTGCGGGTGTATTTGGCGGCTACAGACTCTTTTCGGAGGTCTGTCGCGTTGTTTGTCCTGACAGCTGGTCCGCGCAAAGGTTTGGCAAAGGTTTGGCGGCCTCGTCAGCTACTGTCTGTCGTTGGATCAGACAGACCGTGACTCATGCGTATTCTGTTCGGGGCAAAGCGCCCCCTTTTCCAGTCATGGCTCATTCTACCAGGGCTGTTAGCACTTCCTGGGCCTTTCGACACCAGGCCTCAGTGTCACAGGTGTGCAAGGCAGCTACTTGGGCCTCAGTGCACACGTTTACTAAGTTTTATAAAGTTGATGTGTCCGCATCTTCGGATGCTGCTTTTGGCCGTAAAGTTTTACAAGCGGCAGTGTAGGCACGTCTGGCTCCTCTTCAGAGGTTCTGTTGGGTACAGTTGTTGTCGTTTACCCACCCCTCTTATTGACACAGCTTTGGGACATCCCCACACCTCAATGGAGAGCTGCGTCTGTCAGTGAACGTAGGAGAAAAAGGGATTTTATTAAAACTTACCATAAAATCCTTTTCTCTGAGTTCACTGACAGACGCAGCACCCACCCCTCTGCATTTTTTTTTTCCGTAAGGCTTGTTACAAACTAATGTACTGAGCAGAGTAGGGGGATTATATGGGAAGAGAAGACAGTTCCCTGGGAGGGGCCAGCTTGCTTTCTTTCTTTGCCTAGTTAACTCCTAATAGGATTTGCATATAACCCACACGTCAATGGAGAGCTGCGTCTGTCAGTGAACTCAGAGAAAAGGATTTTACGGTAAGTTTTAATAAAATACCTTTTTTAAAATGGGCAATATATTGGAATAAGCTGAAGTATTTTAAAAGGCACTACCTGTCTGGAGTTTGCATGTTCTCCCCGTGCCTGCGTGGGTTTCCTCCGGGTACTTAGGTTTCCTCCCACACTCCAAAGACATGCTGGTAGGTAAATTAGATCCTGTCTAAATTGGCCCTAGTATATGTATGAATGTGAGTTCCTTGAGGGTAGGGACTGATGTGACTGTACAATATGTCTGTAAAGCGCTGCGTAAATTGACAGCGCTATATAAGTACCTGAAATAAATAAAATAAATAGTAAAAGGCTTGGGATTGACACCTGGGGTTCCGTTAGAAATAAGAGTCATCCGCAAAGGCAGCTATTTTATATTGCTTTCCAGCTATGCGTATTCCTTGTATATCAACATTGTTCCAAATGTGTCTCAAGAAGGGTTCAAGAGTTAGAATCAATAAAATGGGGGATAACGGACATCCCTGTCACGTACCTTTGTGGATTGAAGAGGCGTCCGATAGGAGGCCGTTAACTCTTACTTTTGCAGAAAAAAGGATTGACCCCGTTTTGCTGGGACTTTAGATAGGTACACCAAACCACATGCTAAAACACAATGTACTTTTATTCATGGGTATCGCGTAGCAAGACAAAACAAGAAACTATATCATCCACTAAGGGACAATATACATGCAAAATTTTACATAGATTATAAAAACAGTGACATTTATGTGCTTCACCATCGATGCTTGATTATAAATTTGCGTAGGTATACTACAGATGTTTTCGTTGTCCGAAGGTGGAATTCGGTACCCTACATATGTTAAGGGTTAAAACAACAGACCCTTCTTCGGGTAATTTACAACGGACGAGCATCAAGGTGTGGTTAAAAGCAAGATTTTTCTGTGTGGAGGTGCTCTGCGCCCAAGCATACACTGATTAAGTACCAAACAAGCTCCACATCAAGGCGGGTCAGATGTCACTGCCAGGTGGACAAATGTAGTTATAGCCAATGGTGTACGGTGACTTGAGTGAGACGTGGGTCCTATGTGTGACTCAGTGTCATATTGGGTCCGCTGTATAAAAATATATAAGAGATATATAAGAAGTGGGGGAAGGAACAAGTATGTGGTGATAGTGCATCAATTTGTGCACTGCAGTCGGAGTCCAGATCAATAGTGATAACCGGTGGGATCTACCAGCGGTGTAGGTTCCAAAAACCCCTTCACATCTTTCAAGTCAAGGAGCCATGACCAGCCACCGCCAGACAGTGATACTATCTGGCGGTGGCTGGTCATGGCGCCTTGACTTGAAAGATGTGAGGGGTTTTTTGGAACCTACACCATTGGTAGATCCGACCGGTTATCACTATTGATCCGGACTCTGATTGCAGTGCGGAAATTGATGCACTATCACCACATACTTGTTTCTTCCCCCACTTCTTATATATCTCTTATATATTTTTATACAGCGGACCCAATATGACACTGAGTCGCACATAGGACCCACATCTCACTCAAGTCACCGTACACCATTGGCTATAACTACATTTGTCCACCTGGTAGTGACATCTGACCCGTCTTGATGTGGGGCTTGTTTTGGTACTCAACCAGTGTATGCTTGGGCGCAGAGCACCTCCACACAGAAGAATCTTGCTTTTAACCACACCTTGATGCTCGTCTGTTGTAAATTACGTCTGATGAAGGGTCTGCTGCTTTAACCCAAAACATATGTAGGGTACCAAATTCCACCTTTGGACAACGGAAACATTTGTAGTATACCTACGCAAGTTTATAATCAGGCATCGATGGTGAAGCACATAAATGTCAAAATAAAAAGTACATTGTGTTTTAGCATGTGGTTTGGTGTACCTATCTAAAGTCCCAGCAAAAGGGTCAATCCTTTTTTCTGAAATAGTCAATAGAAATGAGGTAACCACCACTATATAGCTACAGCCTGCACGGTTCATTATTTAACTCTTACTTTAGCCGATGGTTTAGAATAGAGGGCCATAATGAGGGAAATGAGTCTGCGTCCATGACCTTTTGTTTGGAGAACTGCTAAAAGGGAATCCCAAGCCAGCCTATCTAACGCCTTTTCGGCATCCAAAGATAGAAAAAAAGCTAGGGTAGTTATTTTTAGTTAGCCAGTGATGGATGTTAAAGGCTTTTTGAGTATTGTCCCTGGCTTCTCGTCCTGGGATGAACCCTATTTGTTCTTTCCTATTAGGTCATTAATAAGTGGGAGAAGTCGGTTTGCTAGAATTTCCGTGAATAATTTTAGGTCTGTGTTTAGTAACGAGATCGGACGGTAATTTGCAGTTAAGTTGGGGTCTTTATTTGGTTTTGTGATGATTGTAATATGTGCTTCCAACAGGTTATTCGGAGGGAAGTCAGGGTGTGGGAGAAAATGAAATGCTCGTAAAAAGGGTTGAACAAGTAAATCAGGGAAAGATTTGTAGTAAGATGCTGAGAAGCCGTCTGGGCCAGGACTTTTTCCTGTTTTTGTTTGAGTGCTGTTAAAAATTCTTCCATTGTCAGTGGGCCGTCAATGCTGTTTGCTTGATGTTTGGTTATGTGTTTTGGGCTATAGGATTTCAGGACGTCACCGATTATGTTTTGTTGGGGTCGTTTGTTCACTGATGGTTTTTGTTCCGGAGGAAAGTTATAAAGTTTCAGAGTAATACTGTTTTGGTTAGCTCTTTTGAGTGTATATTTAGCGTTTGTCTGTTTTGTGCGTTTTTTCTAAGGTTTGAATTTTTATCAGGAGGATGTCTCTTTTAGCTTGTTGGGATTGTTTGCGCGCTGTGGCCTTGGAGAGTAAACCTCTCATTACACACTTATGTGCTTCCCATTGTGTAATGGGATTGGTGTTAAGGCTGTTGTTGTCTAAGAAGATTTCGGATATACATCTTTTATTGGTGGACATGTTGTTGGGATCAGTAAGTAATTTTGAGTCAGACACCATGTCTTTGTAGGATGACTATTTTCAGGAAATTTAGATAAATAGAAATTGGATAGTGATCTGACAAAAACATAGGTTCATTTGATGTTTTCCTGAGAAGGGAAAGATCTTTTTGTGATATCCAAAAGTAATCTATTCTAGAATAGCAGTTGTGCGGCATAGAGTAGAATGTATAATCTTTTTCATCCAGGTGTAAGGTATGCCATGTATCATATAAGAGAAGATCATGTACTTAAATTTTAATATGGCATAGGAGGATATGCCCAAAGAGATGTCTTCAAATGCCTGTTTGAAAAGATTATTGGGGCTATAGATATTCTCTATGGAGATTGGTTTTCCCCATAATCTGCCTTCGATAAAAAGGTAACGCCCTTCATCATCAATTAGGGAGTCTGTGATCTTTATTGGGAGATTTTTAAAGTGTGAGATCTCAACTCTTTTTGTTTTGGCTATGCTGTTAGTCGCGTGCATTACTGTGGGAAACTCTTTCTTAGCAAGCTTGGGGATGTTGTTGGTGCAGAAGTGTTTCTTGTAGTAATATAATGTCTGCTTTGAGTTTCATCATATATACTAGTAGTTTAGATCTCTTCTCCGGTATGTTGAGTCCTTTAGTGTTGAGCGATAACATCTTAAGGGGTAGAAAGAAAAAAAAAACACCCCGCGCCTCGGCTTTTGAGGGGGGGGGGGAGTTAGAATCTATCCAACTGCTGTAAGAGTCCTGCTCTTCAGCCTATGAAAAGAGATGTGGGGATGTTTCAGTGCTGGCTTATTTTGCCTTTGCTGTGGTGGGAGGTGGTAGGACGGAGGAAGACGGCACAGATTGGAGACACACGTCTCCCAAGAATAAGTGAAAAAATGGGGTAAGGGTTAAGTAGTTTATGATAAGAGTGTGTGGTGGTAATGTATCCACTACACTCCCTTGAGCCAAATTTGAATGTTGAATGACATTATTTTTGAATTGGATGTAGAAGGTGGGGAAAGTAAATATCTAAGAAAGGAAGGGATCACGACAACAGGGATTGATTATTTTGTCTATAGGGATGGTGTATATAAATAAGGCACTTATATTAGAGTGAGGGCTCATAACACTTGTTTGGGTTGGGACATAAAATTTGGAATGGGGGTTGTGTGATTAAATGTAGTTTGCACGATAGTAATTCACTAGCCGGTACTGTCTCGAATACATCTTAATCATATTAGGTTATCTTATGTACATCATAAATGAGTATGTATCAGCTATATTTCTTTCGTTGGTTAGGATCTGTAAAAGAGTATATCACAAATAAATTATATATATACACACAGTATATGGGAAGATACTGCAGAGTTTAATAAAAGACCACATAGATGAGTTCTTGTTGGAAAAAAATGTATTCAGCAACAGACCACGTGGATGAAGACAGAAGTTGTCAAACAAACCTGATTTCTTTTTATGAGGAGGCAAGTAACAACCTGTTGCAGCTTAAAGTTTTATAAGCTAAACATTCCCCCCCCCCCTTTTTTTTTGTAGTGACAGGTGAATCTCATATGGAGACAACCATCGTATAAAATGGCATCATATTTATAAGAGAGCTGCTCTTGCTGCATTTTTTAAAATGTCACGTGGAAATGGGGGAGAGAAATATTGTTCATAGACTCTCTCAAGATGTTCGGAGCCACAAAAAGATGTTCTTTGTGTGAACAAGATATATGTCTTTGCCAGAGAATCCTTATTAAATGGGGTACCATTGATCGATCTCTTAGGAGAGTGTCCACACCGTGGTAGTAGTTAGGGTAACTAAGACAAAGAAACTGTATGTCTTATTTTTGAGCCATATTGTGTCAGTCAAACTCATTACCATGGAGATTGTCAGGGAAGTTTCTAATAACCTGGATCAGAAGATGAAGATTTCTTTTGATTATTTTTGAAGCTGAGGTCAGTCTTTCCTGAGTCTACGGTGAGCCGGAGAGGCCGGGACACTTCCTCTGCCTGTTGAGCGCCAGTTAGTGGGTGGTTGGGAGTTGTGGAATGAAGATTGGCGTCTTTTCTGTGTTGATGGTCCAATATGGAGTTGAATCTCCATAGGTTCTTCAGGTAGCAGTGAGTGTGCCTGAAGATCCTTGTACCAGTTGGGTAATTCCACTAGGTGTATGTTCAGCCTTTTACAGAATGAGGGAAAGTCTTCAAAAAGAGTTGGACAACCTGGAGGACTTGCAGAAAGGCAGAAAGGGAATTTCTATCTAAATATATCTCTAAGAATATCCAGTAGGGGGCGAAGTTCTTTACGTTGTTGCAACGCTATCTGCAAGAGATCTTGATTGTTTTATTTCTGTACCTTGATATATATGGCCCTGTGTTCTGGCTCTGTGAAGAATATCTTCTTTCAGCTGAAATTTGACAATATTACATATAACGTCTCTTGGGGATCGGTTTCTCGACCCATGGGTCTTAGCACTCTGTGGAATCTTTCAATTTCAATGGCTACCTCCAGGGGTCTCCCTAAGAGACCATTGAATATTGCATGTAATGCTTGGTGCAGGTGTTCTTGTTCAATAGCTTCAGGGAGGCCTCTTACTCTATTGTCTGTGCCCCCTGTTATCTAGGTCTTCTAAGTGGCGGCGAATGTCTCTCAGTTGTAAGGTGTGTAGGTCTGTAGCTTGTTTTGTCTCCCGTATATCATAATCATGGCATGTAGTGGTTTTCTCTACCTCTTTGTGTCTAGATACCACTCCCTGGGGATCTAAATGTAGGTCTGCTATTTCTGCAGTTGAGGTATTTTGTGCATGTGGGGATGCATTCAACTCCTTTTTTTTTTTTTTTTTTTTTTTTTTTTTTTTTTTTTTAGAACAATCTACTTAGCTGGCCATAACTTGTTCTTGAGGCAGTCTATTCCACATTGTCACATTTCTTACTGTGAAGAAGCCTTTAAATATGTGGAGGTTAAATCTTTTCTTTTCCTCCAGAAGTAAAGAGTCTGTAATGACCTTAAAGTGAATAACTCTACACCATGTTCATGATATGGACCACTTACTTTATGTGTTATACTTGGTAATCACATCCCCCCTGAATCGCCTCTTCTCAAGAGAATAAACTCGGTTCAGCAAATCTTTCCTCATAATTGAGTTCCTCCACACCTCTTATCAAATCCATTGCCCTTTCTCTAGTTCACTGATATTCTTTTTTGTGAACTGGTGTTCAAAAGTGAACTGCAGAACCCAAATTAGGTTTTCGTAATGATTTGTACAGAGGCAACATTATGTCTCTCATTCTGGAGTCTATATCTCTTTTAATACAAACCGTATTTTTCTTGCTTTAGAAACTGCAGCTTGGCTTTGCAAGCTATTATTAAAATGGTTCTAAAGGTTCAAGGTATTCCCATTTCTGTCCTGTCCTTTAATGACAATATTGCCTCCTAGACTAAACCTTGGAGAGCAGCCCTTTAGCTTTGTAAGTTTGCTATCTTAAAATTATGTAGGGCTGCAACTAATGATTATTTTGATAATCGATTAGTTGGCCGATTATTGTTTCAGTTAATCGGATAAAAACTTACACAAAAAGTAATATGCCATTTTTTCATTTATTTATGTAAAATAATAATGAAAAAATGGATTGTTATACTCAAACTGCAGAAACACAACTGTGCAGATATTTAAAAAGCAGTAGAAAAACAAGAAACATTCTGAAAAAAGGTGGACTTACTTTAACTGTTCAAGAAACTTTGCATTTGAATGTAAAAAAAAGTTAGCATGTCAACATGCTCAGGGCTAAGGCTGGCTCTCTTTTTACAAACAATGTTGCCTGCAACAGAAAAGAGGCGCTCTGATGGAGTGGAGGTGCCTGGGATGCACAAGAGGGATTTCACAAGTTGTGCCAGGGTAGGATATTTTTCTCGGTTACCCTTCCACCAACTCAAAGGGTTTCCCTCCTTCGCAAGTGCCTTCTCAGCAAAATAAGGTTGAACTTCATTTCGTACTTTATCCTCCTCAAGTTGCACCTCTTCCTCTTCACTGCTGCCCCCAGACTCAAGGAGTGAGTCAATTAGAGATAGAGATGCTGCAGAATTAGATGTTGAAGGCTCAGCTCTAGTTACAGCCTCAGACGAAGTGGTCGTTTGCTGCTGCGCCATCTCCCTTCTCAAAGCAAGCGCTAACGCCTCTGTCTGTACTTTTGCCTGCACATTTATGGTTTGTTCTGGCGTTTGAAATTTTAGTTTTCTAAATCTTGGGTCAAGGGCAGAGGAAACAATTACATTGATGATACCTGTTCAAAAAGGATCCGCTTCCATCTGCTTTTAAGTTGGTCTGTTGCAGTAGCTTGGCAGCTTTTCAGTGGAGAGGATTCAAAAGAAGTACCCTCATTGGACCGCAACAGCCCCTTCACCAGTGCAGGCACGGATTATAGAGTAACATACTCTTGGCCTCTCATGCATACAATACAGCATTCAAAGGGCTTAAGAGCAGTGGAAAGTTCTTCAAGAATAGTCCACTGGTCTGGTTTTAAGTCCAGATAATGTTTGCCCCCTTGTGTAACAGATGGGTCAGACAGAGTTGCAGTTACCGGCCACCTTTGTTCAATGAGTCGTTCAACCATATAGTAAGTGCTATTCCATCTTGTACTTACATCTTGAAGAAGCTTGTTCTCAGATGTACCCATTTGCTTCTGTTTCTCCTTCAGCTTGCTACTGGCTAGCTCACTTTTTTTTAAAATGTTCAACTAGTCCTCTTGCAGCGCTAACCGCTCTCTCAATTCCTGAATTCTTTAATGCAGCACTGATCACCAGCTGCAAGGTGTGGCCAGTGCAGCGGATACTGGTCCAGCCATGCGTGTCCTCCAGGATTTTCGCAGCAGCCACAATATTTGCACCATTGTCATGCACAAAGGCAATTATTTTCTGAGCTGGAATTTCAAATTTTGTAGTGATCTCCTCCAACCATTCTGCAATATTTGCTGCGGTATGTCTGTCTTCCAGAGGCATGGTAGTGAGGCAGATAGAAATCATCTTCCACACCTCCCCGATGTAGTGGCATGTAATGCCAAGGAAACCCTCCGTCGCTATACTTGTCCATATGTCTGCAGTAAAGGCAATTCTGCTTTCATTAGCTCTGATGGCATCCTTCACTTTCTGAAATGCCTCCTGGTACTTTCGCTCCACTAGTTTAGTAAAATGGGTTCTTGATGGTAGAGTATATCCAGGGTTCAGTACACTGATCATGCTTTGAAATCCTTTGTCTTCAACCATGGACAGTGGTCACATGTCAGTGACTAGCATTTTCAGGATAGAATCTGTTATAACTGCTCATTCTTGGGGAGTGCACGGACGATTTTGCTGCACAAACTCCGTCATGGTGCGTTGTTTCTTTCTGCAATGAGAAAGATAATATGAATGAATGATCATTCGTATGCAGGAAAAGCTATTTCTGTACAACTCAATATCCCATTTGGGTTTAACTTACCATACTGATGTTTCGCCCTCTATGATGATGCCCACGTGTTTGTTTCATGTGCTCGTTCATCATTGTTGTGCTTCCATGCTATGCAAGTTCCATTTTGCAAATGACCACCTTCTTTGCAGCATTTAAATTAAAATTCTCCCATGCCTTAGAAAACTGGTCACATTTTTTCTGCAGTGTCAGCAGCAGCACCCTCTGCCATTTTTTAAATGCATTTTTTTGCAACTACAAGTTAAAAGAAGTGAGGAGTGCTTTTAGTTAATAATGTAAAGTTTTAAAAAAAATAAATCCAATATTTATATGCACTGCACAGTGTAAAATATGATGAATAACCAGCTATATGGTTACCAATGATGGGGCACTATTCCCCCCAGGAACACCATTGAGGGGGCACTATCCCCCCCCTGGAACACCATTGAGGGGGCGCTATCCCCCCCCCTGGAACACCATTGAGGGGGCGCTATCCCCCCCCAGGAACACAAATGAGGGGGTGCTATTCCCCCCAGGAACACCAATGAGGGGGGCGCTATTCCCCCCGGAATACCAATGAGGGGGCGATATCCCCCCAGGAACACCATTGAAGAGGCACTATTCCCCCTCAGAACACCAATGAGGGGGCACTATTCCTCCCAGGAACACCAATGAGGGGGCACTATTCCCCCCCCAGGAACACCAATGAGGGGGCACTATTCCCCCC
>BLSH010022043.1:309139-319865 GCA_018402905.1 Glandirana rugosa
CCCTGCCCCCCCCCCCCCCCCCGGACACAGTGAGCGTGCGCGATCTCGCAGCCGTCGTCGTATGACGACGGTTTGTGTTATCGAGCCACTTTGTGCGGTTGACGGTCGGCAAGTGGTTAAGATACATTTTAATATCTAAATTATGCATACAAGTGCACTGATTGGAGGCTTGTTGTGGTGTTTAATAAATGTTTAATTTAAGCAATCTTCTGTATCACTTCTTATTACTTAACTGTTAGATTTTATGAGATGAAGGGGAAAAAAAAAAAAGAAAAATCGGCCTAACATATCGGTTCAAATAAATCGGCATCATATATTCCCGATTTCTAAATATTGGCATTGGCCAGAGAAAAACCCCATACCAGTCTACCTTTATTCTCTTTCCCCTGCTGGGCTGCTCCTTGTCTGTGGGGAGGGCCTGTGTGACGGTTTGTTTTTTGAGGTGGAGAGAGCCTGGGGGATGCGGGGCCCCCTATTCAGCTCTCCACACCTGCCAGGTGCAGGGTGTGCTCCCTCTGCTCTCACGCTTGCAGCTGCCATTTTCTTAGTGCCTGGCTTGGCGGCCATTTTCCTGTAGCCCGCTGCCAGCCGTTTTGTTGGAGTTTAAATTTTCAGTCTTGAAGCACAGTCTACTGGAGGGACGGGCAGCTGCCATTTTCTTGTAGCCTTGTTAGAAGGACTGGTGCAGGACCTACGTTTAGGCAGGGCATCCTCTCCTGAGCCTGGAGGTCTGGCGCCTGTCTCCACGTGGAATTATCCGCTCAGCTGGCGAATGAACAGCACATAGCACTGCTATTCAGAAGTCTGTGTCGGTGGTGGTGAATCCTACTGGGGTCCCTCCTGGTCTGCGGCAGCTGGTGGGGTGTTTTACTTCCCTCATGGGCAATTCTGCTCCTGGCAGTGCCCAGTCGAGCGTGGGACCCTTCCATGGCGTCCAAAGTGGGTCTCTCTGACAGTGAGGAGAAATCCTCAGTGGCTGCAAATAATAATGCGCTGGTGGTCACACTACTGCAGTTCCCAGCAGGATGCAGCTGGGGCTACCGAGGAGGTGTCTGTCCCCTTTGGGTCTCACAAGCCAGCCCGCACCGCTAAGGTTTTCCCTTACCTAAACTATATTAATAGGTTTATCTACAAGGATTGGGAACGCACTGGCCTTTTTCAGTCCCGAGACGCTTTGACAAGAACCTTCTGAAGAAGTGGTCCTCTCCTATCGTTGATCCTCCCATCTGTAGGTTGAACAAGGAAACTATGATTCCAGTGGAGGGTTCTCCTCCTTTCAAGGACCCTGCAGACAGTAAGGCGGAATCAATCGCTCAGTCTGTTTATGATAGCAGGCTTGGCCCTTCGCCTGGTGCTGGCCACAGCTCTGTTGTTTCAGACGCATACTGAGCAGGCTAAGCTATTACACCGCGATTTGGGTAATGAGTGGGTACCTCCAGTCTATGTGGAACTGGCGGACCAGCTAGTAGAGTGTCTTAAGTACATTTGTAATGTGGCCCCTCTGCTTCCTAATTTCTCAGTGTTGGCTGTAGTTCTTAGGCAGGTGCTTTGGCTTAAGTGCTGGTTGGCGGACCAAACCTCTAAGAAGGCCCTGGCTGATTTACCCTTCCCTTACCATTATTGGCCATTTGGAGCCACTCTGGACAACATTATAAAGGATATTACAGGCGGGAAGAGTACTTCTCTGCCACAGTCCAAAAGAAGCATGGAGCCTTGCTGCAAATGGGGCCCTTCTTTTTCCGCTCACAAACGTTTATTTTCCCTCCCCAAGCTCTGCGGACAAGGGATCCCAAGACTCCTGCAAGTGGAACAAAGCGTTCCTGGCATCGCAAGCCCTGCAGACGAGCCCTCCTCAGCATAAAGGTTTACCGCCACCTGCCTTCCAGATGGGGGGTCGCCTTCCTTGGTTTGCGGACCGATGAACCTCCCTACTTCCCGACAACTTTCCACAAACAAATTTTGTCAGGCTACCTAATAGTTTCTTTCCTTCCCCCGTCTCATCTGCAGGCTCTGTATGTGTCACGATCCTGGTGGTGGAGTCTGGCTTATGCAGGGAAAAAACACTCTTGTGCACCCGATTCAGGGACCCCTGGTAGAGCAGACAGGGAGTCCAAGAGTGTGGGATGGCAGGAGGGCTGGGTGGTCACTGGTGGTGTGATATTCCAGGTGGTCGTGCAGATCAGAAGAGTGGTCGTGCAGGCTGGGTCGGCAACTGGCTGGCTGTGCGGTACAAGGGGTCAGGCAAGAGAGTGATCAAGTCTAAGAAAAGATTAACGGGCTGGCAGCAGAGGTACAGAAGGATCAGAAAATCGGGTGGTCGTGGATAGCCGGGGTCGGTGCAGGCAAATAACAGCAGGTCAGGTCAAGCCGGGTCGAACAGGAAGTAACACAGGAACTGGAAAGCAGGAACAGAGCTGGGGCTCACAGGTACTCAGACACTGTAGAACGGACAGCACCTTCTACAAGGCACAGGGGGTTTAAATAGGGCCGTTTCCGGCACGTGCGCTCTCGCACGGAAGCACGCACAGATGCGCTCAGGCGCGCATAGGTGCTAAAGTCCATTAAATGCGCAGATTTTCCCTAACACTGCCCCCCCCCAGGGGCAGCCTCTGGATGCCCAACTTGGCCACTTTGGCAGGATTGCTGTTTTTGAAGGCTTGAATGCATTCATCTGCATGGAGATTGGCTTTGGGCTCCCAAGAGCTCTCTTCCGGACCGTAACCTTTCCACTTTACAAGATACTGGATCCTGCCGCCCCTCTTTCTACAGTCAAGTATTGACTCAACCTTGAATTCCTCTTCTCCATCAATCAAGACAAGGGCAGGGGGAGCACTAGCTCTATTAGGGAAGGGATCCGGGGTCACCGGCTTCATCAAAGAGACATGGATCACTGGGTGTATCCGCAGGGTTGATGGAAATTCCAATTCGTAGGAAACCTGGTTGATCTTTCTCTTGACAGAGAAGGGGCCGATAAATCGCGGACCCAGTTTTTTGGATGGACATGACAGTCTCAGATTTTTTGTGGATAGCCAGGTCTGGTCGCCAGGTTGCAGGTTCAGTTCACCGCGTTTCTTTTGTCGAAAGCGGCTTTACTTAGCTCTTGCGTTTTAGCAAGCGTCTCCTGTAGCAGTTTCCAGTTGGTACTGAAGAATTAGGTTGACACATGTACCGCTGGTACCGCAGTTCCGCCTGCCAAACTGGTAAGCACGGTGGGGTGAAAGCTGTGGTTGGAAGGGTGATTGTTTCGTTGCGGAATGAACAGTGTTATTGTAAGCAAATTCCAGAGGTAATAGTATGCACCAGTCATTCTGGGATTGGGAAGAGAAGCGGCGGAGATACTGCTCCAGGGTTTGGTTTGTTCTTTCGGTTTGGCTGTTGGTTTAAGGGTGGTAGGCCGTTGAGAATGAGAGGTCAATTTCCAGGGCAGAACAGAAGGCTCTCCAGAATCATGAGGTAAATTGAACTCCCCGGTCAGACACTGTTTGGGATGCCATGTAGACGGACAGTTTCCTTGACGAAGATTTCTGAGGTCTGTTTTGCAGTGGAAGTGCCTTTCATTGGGAGGAAATTTGCCATTTTTGTCAGCTATTCCACTACTACAAAGATTGTGTTGTGCCCATTGGCTGGGGGCAGTTCCACTATAAAGTCCATAGAGATCTTGGGCCATGGCCGTTCAGGGATAGGAAGAGGGTTCAACAGCCCCCAGGCCTTGGTTTTGTCCGTCTTGTTCCTGGCACAGATAGAACAGGAACGAACATAGGCCTGACATTCTTCAAGTAATGGCCACCAAAAGGAGCGAAGCACGAGTTCGGCAGTCTTCCGTGTGCCGAAGTGACCAGCTAATTTATGGTCGTGGCAGAGCTTCAGATTGGCGGCGCGGAGTTCCTCTGGCACGAAAATTTGGTTATTATGCCACCAGAGACCATCCTTCCAGTTCAGCCCTTGACTAGGTAATCCAGAAGAGCAGGCAGAGGTTCTCCAGATCTGAGAGAGTAGGTCGTCCTGAGCAAGCAATAAGTTCCTAGGCTGGAGGATGGTGTCAGGAGAAGCAGATGTTCCGGGTTCAGAAAACATACGGGATAGGGTATCGGGTTTAATGCTCTTCGACCCAGGCCTGTATGTTAGGTGAAATTGGAATCTAGAGAAAAAGAGTGCCCTGCGAGCCTTACGAGGTTTGAGTCTTTTGGCAGTCCTGAGGTACTCTAGATTTTTATGATCCGTATAGATCTGGATGGGGTGCTGGGCTCCCTTGAGCAGATAGCGCCATTCCTCCAGAGCAGCCTTGATGGCAAGCAACTCCCTGTCCCTGACGTTATAATTCTTCTCCGGGGCTCAGAGTTTACGGGAGAATTAGGCTACAGGGTGGAGGAGTGCCTTAGCTCCCTGCCTCTGGGGAAGCATGGCTCCAGCGGCAGTCTCGGAGGCGTCTACCTCCAGGACGTAGGGCAGAGTTGCATCTGGATGTTTGAGGATGGGCGCTGTGGTGAAGAGTTTTTTCAGGGCTTGGAAGGCGTTTTGTGCCTCAGAAGACCAGTGGAAACGCTGATCCTGCTTTGTAAGTTAGGTGATGGGGGCGATGATGGCCGAAAATCCCCTGATGAATCTCCTGTAGAAGTTGGAGAAACCTACAAAGCGTGGACCCCCTTTCTATTCACGGGTGCCGGCCAGTCCAATATAGCTGCGACTTTCTGTGGGTCTATCGTCACATCAGTAACAGACAGGATCAGTCCAAGGAAGGGAATACTGGAGCGCTCGAAGGCGCACTTTTCTGCTTTGGCGTACAGCCTGTGTTTCCTCTTCCAGGGAAGAGGACAAAATCAGGATATCGTCAAGGAAGATAATGACGAAGAGGTCCAGATAGTCTTGGAATACCTCATTGACCAGGTGCTGGAATGTGGCCGAGGCATTGCAGAGTCCGAAGTGCATGACGAGGTACTCATAATGGCCAAAGCGAGTCCAGAATGCTGTTTTCCACTTGTCGCCCTCTCAGATGCGAATCAAGTTATAGGCCCCTCGGAGGTCCAGTTTGGTAAACACGGTGGCCGACCCTAGCCTCTGGAAGAGCTCCGGAACAAGCGGGAGAGGATAGCGGTTTTTAACCGTGATTTGGTTCAGATCCCTGTAGTCAATACAAGGGAGGAGAGTGCGGTCCTTTTTCTTGACAAAGAAGATGCCAGCCCCGGCAGGGGATGTGGACGGTCCGATGAACCCTTTGCTAAGTTTTCGTCCAGATAGGCCTTGTGGGCCAACAGTTCAAGCTCAGACGGGTTAAATATGGCCAAAGGGGACCTCCGTTCCAGGGAGCAGCTCAATGGGGCAGTCGTAAGACCGATGCAGAGGTAATTGGTCTGCCCCTTTTTTACTAAATACATCCAGGTACTCATGGTAGACTGGAGGGACGGCTTAGCGGGTTTCCCGGTCAGGTTCATAGTCCAGGCTCAGGAGTGAGGGGCCAACATCCCGGGATGGGAGCAGACAGTGCTGGCCACAGTACGGGGATGGGAACTGTATGCGCCCAGAGGACCAGTCTATGTTGGGGCTATGCGCCGTGAGCCAAGGAAGACCCAAAATAATGGGGAAAAGCGGTGAGGCAATAGCATCAAGGGCTAGCAGTTCTTGGTGTCCTCCGGCAGTGGACATGGGTATAGGCAGGGTTTCGTGAGTTACCTGGCCGGATTTGATGGCCGTCCCGTCGGCCAGGCAGATGGTCATTTTATGCGCCTTGGGGCGCAGGGGCATCTGGTGTAGCATGGCGAACGGCTGGTCCACAAAACGGCTTCACGCCCCTGAATCAATAAGAGCTGGCACTTGCATGCTCCCTCTGGGCAACTGCAAAGAGATAAGAAGGGTCAGGTGAGATACATTACTAATAACAGGTGTTGCATCCTTGTTGGTCCGGTAGTGCCACTTACTGGATTTGGTGGAACAGGTCCTCACAATGTGTCCAATTTCCCCGCAGTATAGGCACAGGTTCAGAGCGCGACGCCGCTGTCTCCCTTCTGGGGTGAGAGACGGGCGCAGGCGGCCAATCTGTATCGGCTCAGGCAGGTCAACTGGTGCAGAAGTGGCCGGAGCAGTGTGACTGGGTACCCGGGGCATCATCCATGTCAAGTGTTGGACAGCAGATGTTCTGGAAGCTCGTTTGGCCCAGCATTCCCTGAGCCGCCGGTCAATTTGAATAGCCAGGTTTATGAGGGCGTCCAGGGTCGCGGGCACCCCGACACGGGCGAGCTCGTCCTTTAACGGCTCCGACAGTCCCAGGCAGAATTGGTAACAGAGTGCTGCATCATTCCAGGCGGTGTCAGCACTCCAGCGCCTGAACTCCGCTACGTAGTCCTCAGCGGTGCGCCAACCCTGCTGCAGGGCGTGCACGGTGGGAATCCTAGTACAACCTGGCCATAGCATCAAAGAATGCACTCAGGGTGGCAACTTCAGGCGCTCTTTGTTCCCAGAGCCGATGAGCCCAGGTCTGAGGTTCACCTTGTAACAAGGAAATCACATGTCCCACCTTAGTGGCTTCCAGAGAGAAGATGCGGGACTGTAGGCCAAAGTATAACTCGCAGGAGCTGCGGAATGCCCTGAACTTGCTTTGATCCCCTGCAAACTTGTCAGGAAGGGGAACCTTAGGCTCAGATGGCAGAGCCACAATGGTACGGGCCGCTGCAGCTCCCCCTCCAGGTGCAGAGGGAGCGGAGAGCTTACGCACTTGCTCCACCAGCCGGGTGTAGCCATTTTGCAGGTTCTTCACCGCTTGTGTGAGCCCAGCCAAGTGGACGCACAGTTCGTCCATAGCAGAGGGTGTTCCCTGCGCAGAATCGGACATGGCTGTCCGTTACTGTCATGATCCTGGTGGTGAAGTCTGGCTTATGCAGGGAACAACCACTCTTGCGCACCCGATTCAGGGACCCCTGGTAGAGCAGACAGGGAGTCCAAGAGTGTGGGATGGCACGAGGGTTGGATGGTCACTGGTGGTGATGTGATATTCCAGGTGGTCGTGCAGGTTGGGTCGGCAATTGGCTGGCTGTGCGGTACAAGGGGTCAGGCAAGTGAGTGGTCAAGTCCAAGCAAAGTTCATTAATGGGCTGGCAGCAGAAGTACAGAAGGATCAGACAATCAGGTGGTCGTGGATAGCCGGGGTCGGTGCAGGCAAATAACAGCAGGTCAAGTCAAGCCGGGTCAAACAGGAAGTAACACAGGAACTGGAAAGCAGTAACAGAGCTGGGGCTCACAGGTACTAAGACGCTGTAGAATGGACAGCACCCGCTACAAGGCACAGGTGGTTAAATAGCACCCTTTGGCGCCGTTTCCGGTGCGTGCGCGCGCACGGGAGCGCACGCGGGAGCCTGCACGGGTACAAGCGAACACACACAGGTGCGCGCATAGCTGCTAAAGTCTATTAAATGCGCCAATTTTCCCTAACACTATGGGGCAGTGCAGGATTTGCTTCTTCGTGGTGTGATAGTCCCGGTGCCTGCTTCAGAAAGGTGTTGGGATTTCTATTCCGACCTGTTCACAGTACCGAAGAAGTAAGGTGTCCATCCGATCCTTGATCTCAAGGCCCTCAATTGTTTTGTGAAAGTATGGAAGTTCAGGATGGAGCCCATTCATTCCTTGGGGGCCACCCTCCATTAGGGGGATTTCCTGGCCTCCATAGACTTACTTGCATGTTCCTATCTGTGCCAGGCACCAGCATTTCCTGCACTTTGGGATCAGGGGTGTGCACTATCTGTTTGTGGTGCTACCCTTCGGCCTGGCCTCGGCTCCCCAGGTGTTCACCACAGTACTGGCTCCATTTCTGGTGTTGCTGAGACAGCGGGGGATCGTGGTCGTAGGTTACCTGGTTAATCTCCTCCTGCGAGCGGAGTCAGATTCTGCACTGAGGGACAATGTGGCGATCACCATGCGCACCCTGCAGGAGTTTGGCTGGGCGATGAACCTCCAGAAGTCTGTGTCGCTCCAGACCAAATGCTTGGAATACTTGGGGCTGATTATCGACACTGCGTGGGTGAAGGTGTTTCTTCTGCCAGACAAACTTCAGACTTTCTGTTCTGCGGTGTGGTTGCTGCTGTCCCAGGAATGGTTGTCACTGCGCCTCTGCATGCGAGTCCTGGGCCTCATGGTGTCCACCTTCGAGGCGGTTCTGTATGCCCAGTTTCACACTTGGGCCCTGCAAAATGAGATCTTATCCAAATTGGACAGATCTCCGACATCCTTGGACTGCCAGATCTGCGTGGGGGGCGCCTGACCAAGGCTTCGCTCCTCTGGTGGCTACGGTCTACAGCCCTTTGGGTCAGGAAGTAATTTCTTCCTCGCCATTGGACATTGATCACGACGAATGCCAGTCTGGCCAGCTGGTGGAGGTGTTCTGGGCCCAGTGCCGCTGGATGTCAGAGGAGTCTCATCTACCGATCAATGTTCTGGAGTTGCGCGTGATCAGATTTTGCCTCTCCAATTGAACAGAGCTTCTGCACGGATGTCCTGTCAGGATCCAGGATGTCAATCACCAGGGAGGGAGGAGGAGTCCAGCAGCGGCGCTGGAGGTTTCTCACATTTTTTGGTGGGTGGGATTTCACGTGCTGACTCTCTCCGCCATCTACGGGCGTAGAAAACTGGCAAGCGGAATACCTCAGCCGCCAGTTTGCTAGATCAGGGAGAGTGGTCTCTGCACCTGGAGGTTTTTCATCTCATTTGCCTGTGGTGGGACACCGAACGTGGATCTGCTGTCTTTCAGTCTCAATTGAAAAGTGTAGAGATTTGTGGCCAGAGCGAGGAATCCCTTGGCGGATGGGACAGACGCTCTAGTGGCGCCGCTGAGTCATTATCGGCTCATTTATGCCTTTCCCCCTCTCAAGCTTCTTCCTCGTCTACTGCGCAGAGTAGAGTCCGAAGGGATACCGGTTATTCTGATAGCTCCGGATTGGCCTCGGCAACCCTGGCACGCCGATGTGGTACGGATTGTCTCGGTCTCCCCCTGGTGGCTGCCGTTGCATGAGGACCTCCTGTCAGGAGGGGACTCCTCGGTGACCGATATTCCACCCTGCTTTACCATCTCTGGCTTTGACGGCTTGGCTATTGAAAGCCAGGTGCTGAGGGACAGGGAGTATTCAGCTTCTGTGATCCCCACAATGTTGAAGGTGTGTAAATCCACTTCCCAGAGGATTTATCATCATCACCTGGTGCAAGGCTGTGGGTTGGCATCCATGCTTCTAGCTTTCCTACAACGAGACGTTGATCAGAAACTGGCCTTGAGTACTATTAAGGGTTAAATATCTGCCCTTGCGATCTTTTTTCAGTGCCCTTTAGCTACTCATTCATTGGTTCATACCTTTTTGTCCAAGGAGTTCGGCATGTTATTCCCCTAGCGCATGCGCCGCTGTCACCATGGGACCTGAACCTGGCACTCTCCGTCCTTCAGAAGCCACCATTCGAGAACATTAGGGAGCTCCCCTTGCTCATGCTCTCTCAGAAGGTTGCCTTTCTAGTGGCCATCACTTTCGCTGGTCAAGTTTCCAAGCTGGCGGCCTTGTCTTGTAAGTTTCCCCATTTGGTTCTCCACAAGGATAAGGCTGTTCTACATCCACATCCCTCGTTTCTCCCGAAGGTGGGATCTACCTTTCATCTGAATGAGGACATTGTCCTCCCTTCCTTGTGCCCACAGCTGTCTCATCCTAAGGTTCGGGCACTCTGTGTGTACCTGTTGGCTACGGCCCCCTTTCGGAAGGTCAGATTTGGTTTTTGTGATTGTAGATGGACAGCGAAAGTGTCTGGCGGCCTCTTCGGCCACTATTTCTCCTTGGATCAGACAAACCCCAAGGTTCAGTGTTGGGACCCTTGCTTTTCAATATATTTATAAATGATATAGGGTCTGGGATTAAAAGTAAAATTTCAGTGTTTGCAGATGACACCAAGCTATGCAGGATGTCTCCAACTTACAAGCCGACCTCAATGCACTGTCTAATTGGGCAACCATGTGGCAAATGAGGTTAAATGTTGATAAATGTAAAGTTATGCACTTGGGGGCTAAGAATATGCATGCATCGTACATACTAGGGGGAGTACAACTGGGGGAATCCATAGTGGAGAAGGATTTGGGGGTTCTGGTAGATCATAAGCTTAATAATGGCATGCAATGCCAAGCTGCAGTTTCCAAAGCAAGCAAAATCCTTTCTTGTATTAAGAGAGGTATGGACTCCAGAGATAGAGACGTTACTTTGCCCCTGTACAAATCATTAGTAAGACCTCATCTGGAATATGCAGTTCAGTTTTGGGCACCAGTTCTCAAAAAAGATATCTGAGAACTGGAGAAAGTGCAGAGAAGGGCAACCAAACTAATAAAAGGCATGGAGGAGCTCAGCTATGAGGAAAGATTAGAGGATCTGAATTTATTCTCTCTTGAGAAGAGGAGATTAAGGGGGGATATGATCAACATGTACAAGTATATAAGTGGTCCATATAGTGAACTTGGTGTGGAGTTATTTACTTTAAGGTCATCACAAAGGACAAGGGGGCACTCTTTACGTCTAGAGGAAAAAAGATTTCATCTACAAATACGGAAAGGTTTCTTCACAGTAAGAGCTGTGAAAATGTGGAATAGACTCCCCCCAGAGGTTTCTTAGGTCCGGAAAAAATTTCGTTAGTTGGCACGACCGGTTTTAGTGGAGACCCCCCTCAGATAAGGTGTAAAAGTGTCGAGAATGACACTTCTTTGGAAAGGCATAAACATCTA
>BLSH010022043.1:319875-331474 GCA_018402905.1 Glandirana rugosa
ATATATATATATATATATATGTGTATATGTATATATATATGTATATGTATATATATATATATATGTATGTATGTGTGTATGTATGTATATATGTGTATGTGTATGTGTATGTGTGTAGGATCCATGCTTTGCTGGGGTTTTTTGCCTTCCTCTGGATCAACTGTGGGTGAAGGATTGTATATGGGATTATTTGGTTGTATGTGTGTATGTGTATGTGTATGTGTATATATGTATGTATGTGTGTATGTATGTATATATATATATATATGTATATGTATATATATATGTATATGTGTATATATATATATATATATATGTATATACATTTTTTTTTTTTTTTTTTGGTTGAACTGGATGGACTTGTGTCTTTTTTCAACCTGACTAACTATGTAACTATGTAAACCGTTGTCCAGGATAATGCCATTAGGGGTCAGGTGCCTCCATTTCCCGTCACGGCACACACAACCAGGGTGATTAGTGCTTCCTGGGCTTTCTGACACCAAGCATCCTTTTCCCAAGTTAGTAAGACGGCTACCTGGTCGTCTGTGTACACATTTAACAAGTTTTACAAAGCTGCTGTTCTGGCACTTTCAGATGCGTGTTTTGGGCGCAAAGTTTTGCAGGCAGCTGTTTGAGGTTTCTGGTTCCCCTTACAGGGGGTTCTTTTGGGTGGAGTATTTTTCTTTTATTCTCTGTTCCCACTTTCACATGTGCAAATCATGTAGTGTTTTCAGATTTTTGTCCAACCCCTGTATTTCACATGCTACAGCTGCTAGGAAGTGTGAGACAACAGGTTAACCTGTGTCAAAACGTTTCACTGCAATGCAATGAATAACTTCTGTTGTGACCCGAGTACCAGAATATCAGCTGAATGAGTTGGTAGAGGGACACACCTGCCAGTCTGAATTTTCTAAATGCAGGAGAGGTCAAAAAATGTAGCGCTAGTTCTGAGCTTTAGACCCCATACACACTACAACTTTTGTTGTCTGATTTTCTTTAGATTTACCAAAACTATGTAATGCAATGGCCTGCCTGGTTGAATACAAATTGAAACTCTTAAGGTTTGACCTCATATTATATGGTTTTAGTAAATCTGAAAGAAAAATCTACAGAAAATTGTATAGTGTGTATCCAGCTTGTTGTTAGAAATTCAAGTGTGTTCTGGAAACATTGTATCCTAAAAACCTCCCAGTAATAGCTGTTTCAGGGAACATGTTTGTTTTTTAAGTTTTAGCAGAGTGTTAAAGCGGAGTTCCACCCAAAAATGGAACTTCCGCTTTAAGCACTCCTTGCCCCCTTACATGCCACATTTGGCATGTCATTTTTTGGGGGGGGGGGAGTGTGTCCCGTCCCTCTTCCTCCTTTCGCTTTTGGGCCGCCTAGGCGACTCCTCCTCTCCCCCTAAGTGGCCCCTCCCTCCTGGCAATCTTTCGGGACACGTCACAGGTCCCAGAAGATTGCCTGGCCACTAGGAATGCAAGACTCGCGCATGCACAGTGCATGCCCGGCCGTGGCTTCCCACACATGCAATGATGGCGCCGCAGGGAGGAGGGGGAGATGAACCAGGCTTCGGGCGCAGCCATCGCTGGACCGGGAGACAGGTAAGTTACTGTTTATTAAAAGTCAGCAGCTACACTTTTTGTAGCTGCTGACTTTTAATAAACTAAAAAATGAGTGGAACTCCACTTTAATATTTTTCTATTCAGGATGGAATATTGTTGCAAGCCATGCATAATAAGCTCATTTAAATAAATTATTTTATATTCTTTCATAATTTCACACCTTTTTCTTATTTGTATCTTGCTGCTTTTGTACATAAGTACAGAAATGCATTTTCTGGGATTGTAACTTCAAACTGTGTTGCAGACTATTTTAGGGACAGATCAACAAGCAGAGATGTTCGCCTTAATCCAGTGGATGGGAAAAAAGCGCTGGCCTTTCTTGCATGTAGAAGGGAGAAAGTATTGAAGGAGATTAAACCTGACGGGGAGAGAAAATGGAGCACCTTTTAATTTGGACTGAAGCTGTGAAGAGACACAAATCAACGGTTTTTGTATAGGTGTTAACTTTTCTCTCCCCTCTTTCTCTCTATCTATAATTTATATATACCTATATGAACAAATGAACAAAACTATTCTATTAAGTGAAACTGTGAAACTTTTTTCATCTAAAACATTTTTGCAAGATCCTCATAATTTAATTTCCATTGTTGACTTTCCCTGCACAAATTCAGCTTATCTTGTATATAAAAGTCAGATGTGGATCACCATAGTTTGATTTATGATTTTCCTAAGAGATTACAGTCTTTTGAGTCACATTTGTATGGGTTTATGTTTTTGGATTTGCTTTTTAAATGATTTGCTTAAATATTTGTCTTGTTCTTATTTAAATGTTTCAATGTGTCTATTTGTAACTACTGTCCTAGCATAAATGCAGGCTCTTTTTAGTTATCTGTACAAGAAGGGGCTGTGGGTATTAAGCAGAGTGAATAATGCGATCATGAAATAATTAATTCTTTGACCAGATTAAAACCAAATGGTACTCTGGGCAGGAAACAAATTTAGGTACTTTGCTTTCTTCCCTAATGTACTCTGTTAGCAATGATATCTACAGATCACTCTTGAATACAGTGATTGAACAAGAAGTTGCGTGTTTTTTTTTTTTTTTAAGCAGCATGTGGCTTCCCTACTGTTTTGCCAAATATGCTATTTAATGTGTGATTCCAACTTTGTGTGAGGTTTTAAAGCCCAATTCATTTTATACCTTCCTTAAGAAATCGTAATGCTAGTCATGTGATTCTGCAGAGCTCTTTTAATCCTTCCCGGTTCTCTGAGCTGGGTGGTCCATACTGAGGCAGAAAGCAGTTCTAACATGATGATGTGAGCACCACTTTCTGCAACAGTTATTATAATTGAGGGGTGGGCTGAGAGCAACTTTATACTGAAGGTATGCATTGTTTTATTTTCTTTCACACCTGGGTGATATTAATAACAAAAGAAACTCCTGAGTGGGGCTTAGGTAAAATTGCAATAAATACCTACCAAAGTTTTCTTCAATAGTTGAAAAGTTGGTTTCCTTCTTTTTTTTATTTTATTTACCAGAATATTACATTTTTGGAGACATTGTAAGAACTTTTTGTTGACTGTTTAGTGGCCGTAAATTAACATTCCTCATCACACTGCCCAATGCTGAGAGAATCTTAAAGCGGTAGTAAACAGCATAAAAAAAAGCATCGGGCAGTTTAAGTCATAATGTGCTAGTATGCATCGCATCTAAAATGGTGCATGTTTAGGAGATATTTACTATACCTATAGGTATGCCTTATTATAGGCTTACCTATAGGTAAAAATCATACATGGGAGTTTACTCCCACTTTAAACTACACTCCCTTTTGTAGCTAGTTGCAGACAGCTCCTAGCTGTGAGACTGGCCTGTCACTGCTTTGCTGTGCATTTTATAAAGAGGACAACACAATTTTTTTTTTTTTAATCATAAGTTTAAACTTTTGAAAAAAAGCTAATTTCATTTCACAGCCTATGCTATTGATCTGAGCAAAGTATTTGTTAAAACAAGCAAAAGCCATATATATCCTTAAAAAATATGTAATACAATTTAGGTAGTCAAGCCTTAGAATCATTTGCTAGTTAAAGCGTATTAAACCCAAAAGCCATCATTTATTATATTGCAGCTTACCAGTTCCTCAGCAGGCTTTCAACAAACTTCTATAGCCTGCTAGCATGTTTGTTCAAAAGCGGCAATCAACACTCCCATTAGGATCTTTGTTCAACATTTCCAAACTAGAGCTGAATGGTACTTTAAAAGCTTCAACAAAACTTGCTGACACCTCTGCAAATTATTTTTCAAAGCGTGCTGTTCATACTGCTCTTATACAAGCTAAAGCCTGTGTGAAACAGGCCTAACTAAAAAAAAATATATCACGTTTGTTAGATAAGAATATATACATATATATATATATATATATATATATATATATATATATATATATATAACATTGCTGTGTGGTGTTTTTATTGAAGGTGTATTTGTCAGATAAGGGCAAAAGTTGCTTCATAAACCTCCATGCTAACTCAACTGTGTTGGAAGGCACAGGCAATAGCTAACAATCTTCTCCTGCTGTGGCATGCCTACCCCTCCACCACAGATTTTACTTCAAAATTATTTCCGCAGCACACCCCACAAAAGGGGGTTTGATCATAGATTGGAAGCTCATGCAACTTATGCAGTCCCTTTGCCTGAACAAATTCTGCAACTCCTCTGCAATATTCTGGAGGAAAAGGGCTGAGCTCTGCTCCCTAGCTTCAATAGTTTTTGGGACTTTGCTACCTGCTCCAGCTGGTTTAAAGTTTGCCGAGGTACTACAATACCTAATAAGACCAAACATTGCGGCAATTGGCATATAAAAAGAGTTTATGCACACAAAAAAGGCAAATAAAAATAAATGTTTTGCTTCACTACAAATTCCCTTTAAAGCAGACATGATGGCACACAGAATCAGTTTAAAGTCTCTGCCAACAGAAAAATTGAAAACCTTCCCAAGATACATAACTATTATGTTCCAATTGGTCATGTGTTGAGTTTTTCTTCTTTTCCTCTCCACGAGCATCAACAGTTGGGAATTCTTCATTGCTCCATAGAATAGAGATTATGTTGTGAGTACTGTTCCATGCAGTGTTCAACTGTGAGCCCAGGCTGCACCCACCTTTAGAGGATTTGTCACAAACAACCTGATCTCACAAGAAGTGCTGCCTTGAATGATACTGGGCAGCATTAAACTTGAAAATGGGGTAGTGGAGGATACAAAGGACAGTATAAGCGTATGTAGAGGATGAGTATTTTTGTTAAAATATGTTGTTCCACAAAAGTAGAAATTCCATCATTCACTGGGGCCTTTCAGTCCATGCCAACTACTCATCTGGGACTTTTATTTTTTAGGATATACCAACTACTCCTGATTGACTATATATATTTATACAAACATACATATGTTGCTGTCTGAGATATCGTACAAACCAAGGCTTATTACAAAAGATAGTAAAACAAATTGTTGTAACAAATTATTGTAACTAATCTGTCAACTGTTGAAATGTATACATGTGTACACATTGTATTTGTACTCTGCACTAAGGCTGCATGTATGCAGGATGTTTTAAAACCTCTCCTGAATGATTCAACTTGACAGATGGTAACCAATGTATACACGGCGGTTCCCCGTTCTGACAGGCGGCATGACGGAGATCTACCGATCCCTATGCTCGGGATCAGTTAGATCTCTCATGCCCCTGTCAGCCCAGCCCCCACAGAGTTAGAACATGCCTAGGGAACACAATTAACCCCTTCATTTCCCCCTGCAGGTTAACCCCTTCCCTGCCAGTGACATTTATACAGTAATCAGTGTTTTTTTTGTTTTTTTTTTTTAGATCTGATATAAATAAATTTCAGTGGCCCCAAAAAGTGTCAAAAATGTCCGACATATCCGCCGCAATGTCTCGGTCCCACTAGAAATCGCAGATCGCCGCCATTACTAGTAAAAAAAAAAAAACTGTAAAAATGCCATAAATGAATTCTCATGGTAAACGCGGCAACTTTTGCGCAAACCAATCAATATACACCAATTGCGATCTTTTTTTTTTACCACAAATATGAGGAAGTATATATATCAGCCAATACTGATGAATACATTTGTTTTTTTATATACTTATATATATTTTGACTATGTATTATAGCAAAAAGTAAAAAAATATTGTTTTGTTTTTTTTTTCAAAATTGTCACTCTTTTTAGGTTTATAGCGGTGATCATAAGTGACACAGAGGTGATCAAATACCACTAAAAGAAACCTCTATTTGTAGACGAAAAAAATGTCGTCAGTTAAAGCAACGCAGTGCAGAATCGCAAAAAGTGCTCTGGTCCTAATCTGGGAAATCCTTCTGGGGCTGATGTGGTTAAAAATGCCTGTAAACAAAAGGCGGCTAAACACTAGTTACCTGTTTACACACATTTACAAGCTGCTACAGCCATTTGGCATTTCAAATGTCTCAACATCCGTCCTGAATGCATTTTTTTTGCTTTCCAAAAAATGCTTCTAAACTCAGCTGTCTAGAAATGACTATAAATGACCCTGTGTACATGTACTGTTAAGATAACATTGAGGAGAGTTCAGGGGCAGCTGAAAAAAACGCCCAACTGCTCCTAAGGCCTCATACACACGGGCGTTTGCACAAAAATAAGCAAAACGCCGGGCCTGACGTCAGGGAAAAAAATTGATGTTTTGCTTGGCGTTTTGCATTGACGTCAATGCACGTTTTTTCACGCTAGCTTTTTGCGGCGTTTTCTGCCTCTATTAAAAATCAATGGTTCCCTATGGGAGCCCATTGATTTGAATAGAAGCCGCACCAGAAGTCGGATCACAGTGATCCGACTTGCGGCGCAACTTGTGTGCTAGGTGTCTTAAAGGGGAACCCCCGCAAAAAAATTGCGTGGGTTTCCCCCCCCAAGAGCATACCAGGCTCTTCGATCTGGCATGGATTTTAAGAGGAGCACCCACGCCAAAAAAAACAGCGTAGGCTCCCCCCCAAAACCCATACCAGACCCTTATCCGAGCACGCAGCCTAGCAGGCCAGGAAAGGGGGTGGGGACGAGCAAGCGCCCCCCCCCCCCTCCTGGACCGTACCAGGCCGCATGCCCTCAACATGGGGAGTATGGGTGCTTTCGGGCAGGAGGGGCTCTGCGCCCCCCACCCCAAAGCACCTTGTCCCCATGTTGATGGGGACAAGAGCCTCTTCCCGACAACCCTGGCCGTTGGTTGTTGGGGTCTGCGGGCGGGGGCTTATCGGAATCTGGAAACCCCCTTTAATAAGGGGGCCCCTAGATGCCGGGCCCCCCACCCTATGTAAATGAGTATGGGGTACATCGTACCCCTACCCATTTACCTGGGGGAAAAAAATGTACAAAAAAAAACCACTACACAGCTTTTTAAAATATTTTATTAAATCCGCTCCGTCATCTTCTCCCCTCTCTTCTTTCTTCGGCTCTTTTGCGGGGTCTTCTGCTCTTTTGCTGCTGTCTCCCCGGCTAGCTTCTCCCGCCGCTGCTTCTTCTTCTTCTCCTCCTTCTTCTGGAGATGTTGACTCGTCGCTCTCTTCCACTCGAATGCCGGGTCCGTGCTGCGTGGTTGCCTTATATTGGCATGGGGCGGGGCCACGTGATGACTTCATCATGAGCCCCACCCTCATGATGTCACAAAAAAAGTTGATTTTTACAACTATGTGGGAAGTGGCAGAATTGTCCCGTTATTGAAGTGGTTAACCATTTAACCACTTGCCGACCGCCATACGACTATAAGCGGCGACAGCGTGGCTCTGTCCTGCGAATCTCCACTTATAGTCGTCACTCGCGTGCACGACGGCTAGGGGTCGGGTAGACTCGATGTCCTGCCGACGACTCGCAATGCCCTGTGACAGAGCCAGAACAGGGAACCGCCGATGTAAACACGGTGGTTCCCCGTTCTGACAGGCGTCATGTCAGAGATCTACTGATCCCTGCACTCGGGATCAGTTAGATCTCTTGTGCCCCTGCTAGCCCAGCCCCCATACAGTTAGGACACACCCAGGGAACACAGTTAACCCTTCACTGCCCCCTGCATGTTAACCCCTTCACTGCCAATGACATTTATACAGTAATCAGTGGATATTTAAATATCTGATCGCTGTATAAATGTCATTGGTCCGACATGTCTGCTGCAATATCGCGATCCCAATGAAAACCGAAGATCGCCGCCATTATTAGTAAAAAAAAATTGTAAAAATGCCGGAAATTAATTCTCATGGTTTGTAAACATGGCAACTTTTGCACAAACCAATCATTAAACGTCGATTGCAATTTTCTTCAAAAATATGAGAAATATAAATCGGCCAAAACCGATGAATACATTTTGTTTTCTTTATATTTTTTTTGGATGTGTATTTTAGCAAAAAGTAAGAAATATTATTATTTTTTTTTTTTTTTGGCTAAATAGTCGCTCTTTATTTGTTTATAGCGGGGATCAGAAATGACGCAGAGGTGATCAAATACCACCAAAAGAAGGAAAAGACGCAAATTTCATTTGGGTACAACGTCCCATGAAAAAAACATGTTATACTTACCTCCTCTGTGTAGTTGGATTTGCACAGAGCAGCCCGCATTAAGAAAAAACCTTCTGCCTTTAAAACCCCTTTAAATGCAATAAGGAAAAATAAATTAAATGTCTCCTTTAATAATGGTATTCAATGGCAAAGTACCACCGTATAATGACTGCGGGCAGTCTGGTAGTTGTTAAACTTCCTCAAATTTGAATCTATGTTTTGCCTATGCAGAGCAGAGCAAACAGGCTCACTTTAACTGCTTCTGGACTGCCCACCGCATATACACTGTGGCAGGGTGGCCTGGCTGCACAAAATCACGCACCTATATGTGGTTTTGTGCGCGCAATCAAGGTGGCACGCGCGCCGTTCCGGGACCAATCAGCGGGTCCGATGGCCGCGATGTCTGCCGGTACCTACCGATCATTCGGAGGAAAGGCAGAACGGCAGTCTGCTTATGCTAACAAGGCAGGCCGCTGTCCTGTCAGGGTGTAAAAGAGAGATTATATGTTTCAGCTAAGCTGAAACACTGATCTCTCTTTTCCTCCAGTGCATCCACTCCCCCCACAGTTAGAAAGCATTTCCTAGGTGCACACTTAACCCCTTGTTCACCCCTGATGTTAACCCCTTCCCTACCAGTGTCATTTATTCAGTGACAGTGCATATTTTCTTTTAGCACTGATCACTGTATTGGTGTTACTGGTACGCAAAAAGTGTCACTTAGTGTCAGATTTGTCTTCCGCAATGTTGCAGTCCCGCTAAAAATCGCCGCCATTTCTTGTAAAAAGTCCATAAATCTGTCCCATAGTTTGTAGACGCTAATTTTGTGCAAAGCAATCAATATACTCTTATTGGGATTTTTTTTACCAGAAATATGTAGCAGAACACATATTGGCCTAAATTGATGAAGAAATTTGATAGTTTTAACTTTTTTTTTTATTGGGAATGTTTTATAGTGGAAATTTAAAAAAATATATATATTTTTTTTCCAAAATTGTCTGTCTTTTTTGTATAACGCAAAGAATAAAAACCGCAGAGGTTGATCAAATACCACCAAAAGAAAGCTCTATTTGTGGGGGGGGGCGACATCTATTTTATTTGGGTACAGTATCACACAACCGCGCAATTGTCAGTTAAAACAACGCAGTGCCGTATCGAAGTGGTTAAAAACAATTCTCCACAGCAGTTTGTGTTAACTTGTCTTCCCTCCCCCACTGCTCTGTTTGCTGCCAAAAACAAGGAAAATGTGTCCAATGTAAATCAGTTGAGAAAAAGCTTACATAGGGCTGAGACCCATCCACTTCGCTCTTCTGAGGATGCTGAGTGTTCAATGGACCAGCACTATTACATTTTGGGGGGGTGGGGGGGGGGGAGAAAGACGTGTGTGCTCCCCTATACCCAAAAGTACCAGATATTACTTTTAATCGGGTAGCGTGGGAACAAAAAGGGTGAGCATAAGCTTCTGAAGGCACTGGCTTCATCTTGGAACCATTGCTTTGGCCTGAAAAGTGCAGATTCACTTTAACTTAAACAGTACTGCACTTCCAGTCTAAGCCAGTTTTTGTAGTTTGTATTAGTACAATATTTGTGCAGCAGTTTATCAAATGCAAATTTTCAGGAAAAAATACACTAAAAAGCACCACATCCCTAAAATGTATAAAGGAAATAGTTTTCAATGTGGGACTTTAATGGTGCTTAAACATCTCAGGAAAAGATAGACAAAAATGTAAACAATACATGCGATTTTATTGAATACAAAACATTTAAAACCAGTTCCTATTTGGGAACATACAAAGTTTTAAAATATATGCCAGACACTCCCAGCTTTTTTTTGTCCACTGTACCCACTGATACAACATAAGCCAAAATTGTGCAGTACAGATCAGCAAATAACTGACAGTAGAACTTCAAAAGAAGAGTCTAGAGCTGCAAAATCTCAACGTGTTTCTTCGGGAGATTAATTGTGTTATTAATAAATGAAAATAAACATTTTAAAGCTCAAAACATCAAAACATTTGTGTTCGACAACAGAAAAAAGGTTACGCATGACTGGTAGAACAAGCCAAGGGGCGCAGTTCACAGCCACCACAAGGGAAGTACATAAGAACAGTCAAAGATGGAATAGCTTCACAGGCCACAGTAAACCCCAGGGGATAGGCACCCAAATGGAGGAGAGCTTAGCAACTAGGACCAAATCTACAAAATATAAGAGTGACAATATACTCCAAAATACCTTCATTCCCAAACAGATATAGGGAAACAAAAGCCCACATCTCGCTAGCTGCAGCAGATGGCATGAAAATGGCAAGGGTGAGATATCTTATTTTAAAGTATATAAAGACAGTGAGGGTTTATTAACGGAAACCAATCCCAGTGTTGGACAGAGTAAGGGGCCAGCAATGGCAGAAACTTCAAACATTACAAATGGACCAAAATGGTGCACCTGTAAATATATAAAAATAATAAGTATACTACAACAAGGCCCAAAGCCAATATAGGTATCTAAAAGGCAATGGAGCATAAACAAGGAGACACTATGGTGCCCCAGACATCTCGACTGTCCACCACACTGCATATGCATCCTGATGTACATCACCCTCAAAGAAAGGCTGAGCCCCTCCCTCAAACCACTGCCACCAAGAAACACGGGTTGGGCGCTGTTACGGATGGGCTGTTGTGCATGCATGGCCCATAACGGCCACACATGCCCAGTGGTGGCGGGGCAAAGCCAACTCTTTGTAAATGGGTATTTGGAATGGGTGGTTTTACTTGCAAATTTCATCCTTACAGCCCAGTGTCATATCAAATTATAGCATCAGGTTATTTTTTTTTCATTTGTGTTCTTTGCTTTAACTAGTTCCCGACCGCGTGCCGTCTTTTTACGGCGGCAGTCGGGATGCTGAGCGTGAATCGCCGTAAAAACACGGCGATCTGCGAACAGCCGCTAGGGGGCGCGCGCCCGCCGCACTCCTGACGCGATCGGCCCGCCCGCCGGCAAGACGCGATCAGTGGCCACGGGAAAGAACGGGGAACCGCCGATGTAAACACGGCGGTTCCCCGCTCTGTTAGTAGGGGCATGAGTGATCTACTGATCCCTGTCACTGGGATCAGTTAGATCTCTCATGCCAATGTTAGCCCAACCCCCCCACAGTAAGAACACACCCAGGGAACACAGTTAACCCCTAGATCTCCCCCCCCCAGGTTAACCCCTTCACTGCCAATGACATTTATACAATAATCAGTGGACATTTAAATTTCTGATCGCTGAATAAATGTCATTGGTCCCACAAAAGTGCCAAAAATGTCCGACATGTCTGCTGAAATATCGCAGTACTGCTAAAAATCGCAGATCGCCGCCATTACTAGTAAAAAATAAAAAAAAAATAAAAACCCCAGAAATGAATTCTCACCATCCGTAAACACGGCCACTTTTGCGCAAACCAATCAATAAACGCAGATTGCG
>BLSH010022043.1:338530-353401 GCA_018402905.1 Glandirana rugosa
TCCCCCCCCCCCCCCCCCCATGAAGTGATTACGGTATATCCGTGGATAGATTCGGGCTTTACAATGGGACCCGCATCTTCTGTGAATCTCCACCAAGGTGTCATTGTAGATGGTGGACATCATTTAAACCTCTTTCCTGTCCCACTTCACAGCCGACACTTCCTCATTCTTCAGACTTGCGGATTCCCCCCTTTGTAGCCTTTTACTAAGTTTTGTGGGAAGCCCTTCCTGTTTTTTCTGGAGGTACTGCAGGCCAGGGTTTTCTCACGGTACAAGTAACGAAAAAAGGGGCAAACTGGTGTAATAATTGTCATATATATATATATGATGGCCTTTTTTGAGTGGGGGTATGCCATGTCGCAGAAAATTTTTCTGCTGGCTCCGATATATGTTGGGCACTCAGAGGGCTGGAGCTGGGAGTCTTTGCCTTTATACAAGCAGAAGGCATACACATATCCTGTGACTCTTTCACAAAGTTTATTTAGTTTCAACCCATACCTGGCCCTCTTACTGGGAATATACTGTTTGAATTGTAGTCGGTCAGTAAAGTGGATAAGAGATTCGTCAACACAAATGTTTTGGTCTGGTCAAAATGAAATCAATTGGTAGCTGGGCATTACTGCATTTTAAATAGAACTATAACTTGACCTTCCTTTTGTAACATGCTGGTTGCCTGGCTGCTGGTTCAGTCATTTTGTTACTTTCTAGCAGGGTAGTGCAGTGAGGTTGGTGGCTGGTGAGGCACTGGCTAGTATCAGAGGCAGATACACATAGATTATATATAGCACCTTCATTAGTTCTCATATTTTACTAATTTAACCAGCATAAGGACTTGTTTTAGCATATGTAAACTGTATTCAAACCACACATGTGAGGTATCGATGCAAATGTACACATTTTGTGTGCGCAATTTTAAAGCATGACATGTTGGGTATCTATTTACTCAACATAACATCATCTTTCATCTGCAGCCATTTCTTTTGTAGCTTGTTCTAAAAGCATATAGATCAAAGGATTTTTTCTCTACTCCCACAGCAGGGGATGGGAATATCAAGTTACACACTACGTGGACAGCTAATTTAGGAATGATGCACAGCTGTGGCTCTCAGTCAGAGTGTGTATTGGAGCTCCCTCCCCATCACATTTTTAACTCTTGGTGTTGGAAATCCCTGCCAGAACTTACTTATGCAGAGAGCAGAAAAATAAAGCAGCAGAGAGAAATCACACGAAGTGCTTTGGATAGAGACAAGTACACAGTATAGAATAATGTGCAGATGCCCGTTAGAAAGCCGGGTGCTAAGGAGGCACTCATGAACGTGCACTCCTGAGTCGGGATATATGCTTTTATAGATATACACAGCACCAGTAAGCCACCCCCACCCATCCATCCTCACCAGTTTTTGACTGACAGCAGCAGTAGCCTAAGGCGCCATTGCCCTCAGTGTCCTCTGTGAGACCAGGAAGTGAGGGGAGTACTGCTGCAGCCAAAACCGCGCTAGAGCCAGGTACATTTTTAGGGATGTGGTTAGGTAGGACAGGTAGTGGGACGTATTTTTACCTTAAGGGATAAGTTCACCTTATTAGAAAAAATAATAAATACACATTTTTGTAGAAAAAAAATGTACATTTATAATTTTTTCCAGCAAGAACCTGGAAAGCATTGCATCTGTGATCAGTGGGGCAATGTCAGGCTGTTAGTTTAAAAACTGTGGGGCTTGGTGAAGTGATACTAAAGTCTGTGTTATTTTTAAATGGAAAAAAAACATGTTATGCTTCCTGCTCTGTAAAGTGGTTTTGCTGCTCCTGCTACCCCCCCCCCCCCCCCCGCAAGCAGCTTGCTATGGGGACACCCAAGCCGAACCGCTGCTCTGTGTGCCCATTCAGACACGGAGCCCCCTCCCTCTCCTTATTGGCTCACTGATTTTGATTGAGAAGATCTCCCACCTGCTGTCACACTGAGGGGATGGGAGGAGGATTGAATCAAGAGCAAAGGCAACAGGAGCTGGAACATGTTTCATGTTCCACCCTAAATACGGGTGGAACATGTAACATGTTCCAGAAGGTGAAATTATCCTTTAATGTTGCATAGTTAGGTTGAAAAAAGACGCACATCCATCTAATTCAACCAAAAAAAAAAAATCCAATTTGCTATAACGGGGGGAAAAATTCCTTCCTGATCCCCCAAGAGGCAATCGGGTACACCCTGGATCAACTTTACCTAAAAATGTTAGTACCCAGTTATATTATTTACATTAAGGAAAGAATCCAGGCCTTTTTTAAAGCAATCAACCGTGCTGGCCAATACCACCTCTGGGGGCAGTCTATTCCACATTTTCACAGCTCTTACTGTGAAGAAACCTTTCCGTATTTGTAGATGAAATCTTTTTTCCTCTAGACGTAAAGAGTGCCCCCTTGTCCTTTGTGATGACCTTAAAGTAAATAACTCAACACCAACTTCACTATATGGACCACTTACATATTTGTACATGTTGATCATATCCCCTCTTAATCTCTTCTCAAGAGAGAATAAATTCAGATCCTCTAATCTTTCCTCATAGCTGAGCTCATCCATGCCTCTTATTAGTTTGGTTGCCCTTCTCTGCACTTTCTCCAGTTCCCTTGTATCCTTTTTGAGAACTGGTGCCCAAAACTGAACTGCATATTCCAGATGAGGTCTTACTAATGATTTGTACAGGGGCAAAATAATGTCTCTATCTCTGGAGTCCATACCTCTCTTAATACAGGAAAGGATTTTGCTTGCTTTGGAAACCGCAGCTTGGCATTGCATGCCATTATTAAGCTTATGATCTACCAAAACCCCCAGATCCTTCTCCAGTATGGATTCTCCCAGTTGTACTCCCCCTAGTATGTACGATGCATGCATATTCTTAGCCCCCAAGTGCATAACTTTACATTTATCATCATTAAACCTCATTTGCCACATAGTCATCCAATCAGACAGTGCATTGAGGTCTGCTTGTAAGTTGGAGACATCCTGTAATGGCGTTATTACACTGCATAGCTTGGTGTCATCTGCAAACACTGAAATGGTACTTTTAATCCCAGACCCTATATATATAATTTATAAATATGTTGAAAAGTAAGGGTCCCAACACTGAACCTTGGGGTACACCACTGATAACCTTAGACCATTCAGAATAAGAATCATTAACCACTACTCTCTGAATTTGGTCTTTTAGCCAGTTTTCTATCCATTTACAAACTGATCTTTCCAAGCCTGTAGACTTTACCTTACGCATTAGCCGTGTGTGGGGAATGGTGTCAAACACTTTTGCAAGTACACCACGTCCACAGCCACCCCTCTGTCCAAGGTTTTACTTACCTCCTCATAAAAAGAAATCAGGTTTGTTTGACAACTTCTGTCTTTCATGAATCCATGCTGTCTGTTGCTTAAAACATTTTTTTCCAGCAAGAACTCATCTATGTGGTCTTTTATTGAACTCTCCAGTATCTTCCCAGCTATAGAAGTTAAACTAACAGGTCTATAGTTACTTGGTAAAGACTTTGATCCCTTTTTAAATATGGGCACCACATTGGCCCTACGCCAATCCAGTGGTACTATTCCAGTCATTAAGGAGTCCCTAAAAATTAGATACAATGGCTTTGAAATGACAGAGCTCAATTCCTTTAGGATCTGTGGATGGATGCCATCTGGTCCATGTGCTTTATCTACCTTTATTCTGTCTAATTACTTCTGGACCATTTCACTTTTGAGCCATTGTGAATCATTTGGGGCTGTGTCACTACCACCCCCATCGTGGACATGAACTCCCCCATGCTCCTTTGTATACCCAGAGCTGAAGAAAGTATTTAATAAGTTTGCCTTCTCTTTGTCCCCAGTCACAAATTCTAGAATTTTTTGTAAAGGGCCTACATGCTCAGACCTGACCTTTTTACTATTAATATATTTGAAGATTTTTTGGGGGTTTGTCCTACTATCTTTTGCAATCTGTCGTTCATTGTGAATTTTTGCATCCTTGATTTCCTTTTTACATATTCTGTTATATTCTTTGTAACATTTAAAAGATGATAGTGTTCCCTCATTTTTATATTTTTTAAATGCTCTTTTCTTATCATTTATAACATTGGCTGTGAGCCACATAGGATTTCTTTTTAGCCTTTTAAACTTATTGCCCATGTTGAGAATGTATTAAGCTTAAAAAAAATGTAGACTTTAGAACCACTTCAAGTTACTAGCACTAGAAACAGAAAAAAAATGCAAGCAATCAGACAAAAGGTCTCACAGTTGGCCACTAAGATGGATAACATGAAGTACACTAATTCCATCCTATATCAACAGATATTCCTACATGAGTAAGCAAAAGGTGAATGTCTGTTTAAGGTTTGCATCCTGCATTGCACTAGATGCATCATTGATTTGGTAATCTGGTTTCCACTAGGTGCCCCTCTGACATAGCTTTTTGTCCAATTTTATTAGACTTTCAAAGACTCCTGTACATCGTATGTGTATGCCAAAATATCTAATGACAGAGAAAGTCTTCCCTTTCACTGAGGTAATTTTGTAGATTAATTTCCTTCCTGTTTGCTTTTTCTGTGTCATGCACCATATACCAAGATACAAAATGTACAGGTACTTCAAAATCCCTCTTTCTATATAACATAATAAAATGATGGGCTTTTTCTATCTTTGAAGAAAAGAAAGTTGAAAAAAACTAATGAAGGGATTATTCTGGGACTTCATGTGAAGTATTCTATAGTACCCATTGTTATACTTTTAAAAATTGAAATATAATATTCAAAAAGTGTAAACTGATGTGGAGTTCAGGAGAAACAAAGTTTTCTAGCTCCCTGTATTTTTTTTTCTTTATGAAAATAACTGTTTAAAGCTGAACTTTAAAGCTGTTTTCCTGGAGAATTGAGCTGAAACACCAGATAATGCAGTCACGTTTTTATAAATAAAATAGTGTACATATGCAAAACATTTTGTTTTAATTTCGTCATTCTTTGTAGTTATGGAAACATTACTCACTGGAAGACGGCTCAAAATCTTGGATTTCTCATTACTTTTTATACAATTAGGATGAATCTCCTCAGCAAGAAAACAACATTAAAGATGCTAATGGTTAGGCTCTAATTCTCCCTTTCTCACAAGTTAGGACAAAAAAATTTTACCTATGCAAATACACTTTAAGTGTAAATCCATCAGCTGTACGTGGCATAGGCGTTTTTAAGCTTAAAAAAAAAAAACCCAGGACCAGCATGTTTTCCGAAGCTGCAGCGCTAGAGCTGTTTCGCTGCTGACGCCGGTAAAAGCTCAAAAATGCGGCTAAACAATGTATACACAGCGTTAAGCCTTGTCAGGCGTTTCTCTGCCTCTATTCAAAATCAATGACCCATTGATTTGAATAGAAGTCTCACCAGAAGTCAGATCATAATGATCCAAATTGCGGTACGACTTGTGTGCTGAGATCTTGAAGGGGAACCTCCCCGCAAAAATGAAGAAAGAAAATTTGCGTAGGAGGTACCAGACCCTTCGGTCTGATATGGATTTTAAGGGAGACCCCCACGCCGAAAAATCAACGTAGGGTCCCCCCAAAATCCATACCAGACCCTTATCCTAGCACGCAGCCTGGCAGGCCAGGAAAGGGGGTGGGGACGAGCAATCGCCCCCCTCCTGGACCATTGTTAAAGCGATTTTTACCTAACACACTTATACGCTTACTGATAAATAAAATAAGTGATTTATACCTTTTGTATATACTAGAAGCAACCTGTGCTGTTGCGGTTGTTTCAAATAAAATCAATAATCAATGACACCTTTGCTAAAGAAAAATAAAGATCTAATTTATTTTTACAGAAAAGAAGCTAGTCACTAATTAAATATAACCAACTCAGGGGTAAACATTACAATCTTAAAAGCATCCAAATTATTGCTAAAATACAACGTGAGGATTACCAAAATGAAAATAGCTGATCCATGTAAAAAACAAGTTACTACACAAAGGAAGGAAATAGGAAAAGGAAAGAGCGGGAAAAATGGAGATATGGATACAGGGAATCTTACGTGACCATCTTAGGGACGCCAGCCAGACAGAGAGGGGGTAATAATCTTCTCCTGCTCTTTTATGCCCTCTCTGCCCACGCCCACCCATCCAGGTAGGGGCCTTCCCTGATTGGCTGGAGTTGCATTAATCCCACCCATAACTCCATTCCCCCCTCTAGCGCCTTCCCATTGGTCTAGAGTGGTAGTGAGCCCTAATTGGCTGGATTTGAGGCTTGTTGGTTTTTAAACTCAGCACAAGAGGCCAGGTATTAAAACCACCAACAGTTTCCAAATTAACATGTTAAGAATCTGCCTCAGTTGGAGACAGGATGTCTGAGGGCCTCTCTCAAAGACAATAGGTGACTTCGTTACTATGTTAAGAAGAAGACAACAAATTGTATTGAAGGCAAAGACCACCCTCATTATTATGCATGAGTTTTGAAGGCACCAAGAAATCCTTTTGTAATTGTGAACCGTCTTGTAACCTGCAAACCAGGCCCATTTGTCATAAACAACAATCATGAAATACATAAAGTACAGATGTTTCCTATAAAATATATAGATTTCACTGGGCATGGTATATTCAGAACTCTCTATCTTCGGGGACAAATTCTGAACTGAAAGACACCAAACAATGGGTATCTTGGAGCACCGTGATGCAAATATGTATTTCCATCGTCCTAATAAGGATCTGACCAGAATGTACATCACTTCACCAAAATATCAAAATATTTCCACATCACCATACCAGGCCGCATGCCCGCAACATAGGGGGATGGGTGCTTTGAGGCGCCCCCCCACCCTAAAGCACCTTGCCCCCATGTTGATGAGGAGAAAGACCTCTTCCCGACAACCCTGGCAGTTGGTTGTTTTTACTTTTTGCTATAATACATGTCCAAAAAAAAAAAAGTATTCGTCAGTTTTGGCCGATATATATTCGACATATTTGATAAATAAAATCACAAAAAGCGTTTGGTTTGCGCAAAAGTTTCCGCGTTTACAAACATGAGAATTAATTTATGGCATTTTTACATTTTTTTCTTACTGGTAATGGCGGCGATCTGTAATTTTTATCGGGACTGCGGTATTGCGTCGGACAGATCGGACATTTTTGACACTTTTTTGGCACCATTGACATTTATACAATGATCAGATCTAAAAATAGCCACTTATTACTTTATAAATGTCACTGGCAGGGAAGGGGTTAACCTGCAGGAGGCAATCAAGGGGTTAGGTGTGTTCCCTCACTGTGTTGTAACTGTGTGGGGGCTGGGCCTGTCAGGGGCATGACAGATTTAACTGATGACAGGGATCAGTAGATCACTGTCATGCCCATTGACAGAACGGGGAACTGCCGTGTTTACATTGGCGGTTCACCGTTCTTCCTCTGTACAAGGCTGTTGCGGGCGGACTGTTTTCCTGGCATCGGTACTAGATTTACAGCTCATTTTTCAGGACGCCCGTGTGTCTGTAGCCTTAGGTAATTAGTAATTTTTCAGTGCCAGTTCACAATGGTGCTATCTCCTCCTCACAAACAATTAGCTCAGCAATCTCCTATTGAGGAGAGCTTCCTGCAAAAAAGGACGATCCCTTATCAAGGCGAGTGGTCTATGTAAAGGCTAATCCCATGTTCAGAGACCCAGTGGACAAAAAGTTAGGCCCTTTTTTCCCTTTGCGGGCTACACCATGCAAACTACAGTTGTTTCCATGGCCGTCTGCCAGACCTTTGCTGTCTGGACTGAACACATGACCTGAGATCTTGTCTCTCTCTTGTCAGATTCCTCTGTTCACCACCAACCAAAACTTTATCCAGTGGCCTTATGCTACTGCATACTTCAAGGATATCGCAGGGGATAATGGCACTCTCAGAAAAATAGGGCTTTCGCTTCAGGTAGACCTACTCTTTAGGCTAGGAAAAGTTCCTACATGATATTGGATACAGCCCTGTCCAGAATCTTCCCTGTGCTCTCATGCCTGGGCCCTTTGGTTTGAAGATCGATTTTTGGACTTTGAGCCAGCATGTGGGTCTTGGGCCTGATAATAGCCATCTTCAAGGGATTGCCGTACTCCCAGTTTCACTCCAAATCTTTACAATTCAATACAGTGTGGTACCTGGACCACCCCATATGTCTGACCTGCAAGGCCAGACTCTGCCTGGTGTGTTGGAATTTCAACCTGGTGCTAGAATGTTTGTGAGCACTTTCCTTCAAACAAATGGGAAGGTGATTCAGTTGTCTCCTCAATTATGGTATTTACATTAACCATCAGATAGGCATCAGAAGTTGTGCCACTTGAAGGAAAGAAGGCTTTATCCCCTCTTTAGCAGAACTGCATTATCAGGAAAAGTCACACCAGCTGGTGGCGCTGTGGCTCAGGGATCCATGGGCTGCAGTTCTAGTATCCAGCAGCGGGTGTCAGTAAAGTGCTCACCTGTTGGTGGCTCCTGGATCCATGGGCTGCAGTTCCAGTGTCCACCAGCGGGTGTCTCCCAGCAATCAGAAGCTCTTGAATCCTCACCTGATGCTCATTGCAGCAAGGATATTTAAATCCTGTCTGCCATGTGCTTAGTGCCTTGGTGTTGGTCTCCATGTGCCCATGACCTGTGATCCTGAATCATGTATCTGTTCCTGGACCCCTGTCTTGCAGCCTGATCCTTTCCCACCTGCTCTCTCCGTCATATGTTCCCTGTTCCTGCCTTGTCTTGCTGCCAGCTCCCTCTGACTGATCTTCTGTGTATGACCCTGGCTTGGCTATATTTACAGTTTGGCATTTCCCTATCCGCTGTATATTCTTTACGACCCCCCCTCCCCCAGAATTTGAGATGGAGGATATTTCGGTGATTGTCATTGCGCTGAACTGGCCCAGAAGGAAGTGGTACTTGGATATACTCAGACTCCTGAAAGCCTGCCCAAGGAACCCTCTGGATCATCTGGAAAATCTCTCTCCCAAAAGCCAGTCCCCAACCCTGCTTCTGGGGTACTTGTTTTAACAGCATGGCTTTTGAAGCTCAGATCCCAAGGATCAGATTTGGTCATCTCCCACTTGAAGGCTAGAAAGTCAACTTTTTGCAAAGTCTACCCATTGCACCCACATAGCCTCTTTTGTATGGTGTGGCACCAATAAAGTGTAATCTTAGAAAGTACTCAGACACATTATTTCCGTCCACCAGCCTGGTCTAGATAAGCATCTGGCCATAAGTACCACCAAAGGGTAAATCTCTGCTTTGGCCATTCTGTTTCAGAGACCAACACATAGTTGGTGAGGTTAAATAAAGACACCAATCCATCCAGTTCAACCTGAGAGTGTGTGTTTGTCACTAGTATTTTCTATATTCCTGTACATTACATTCACTAAGAAACCCTGTTGAAGGCTAGCACAACACTCATGCTCATAGTGACAATGCTTCCTCTGTACTGGAGCAGGACCACATTTTTATACACAGCATAGAAGGCTATATGGTTTGGGCATGGAGCAGGGCTTAGCTAATAAAATATGTCTGTGTGGATGATAGCTATTACGGTACAGTCTCTGGAGATGTGCAGTCCGGTGCTGGACAGCTGCTGGCTCTAAAAAGAGCTAGAAGATACTCTGAACAAACATGAAGAAAGAAGAGAGAGCAGCACCATCCAAGTGCAGTATAGCAGAGGCGTTTATTAAAAATGCTAATGAAGCAACACACAATTCAGTCTCAGTGTTTGCTGATGATACAAAGCTAAGTATGGCAATAACGTCACAAAAGGAAAAAGCAAAGATGACGTTGGGGGGTGGAGTCTAACTAAGATGGCCACATAGGAGCTGTTCTCCTCCACTCCGGGCACGCCTGGAGAGCTCCATCTACCCTAGCTGGGCAGAGAACCCATAGCCTTGACGGGACACCGGGATGACCTGGAGCGCTGGCTTTGTAAGAGGCCGCGGGGCAGAGTGTCGGAACCTTTAACTGCTCTTGCCGGCTAGATCCGACCAGGATCGCAGCATTTGGGCTGAAAGTAGGGTGGGGCGAGTGCTCAGCCTCACTCGGCTCCTGTCATCTAGCACCTACCTCCTCTTCCGCCCTCCCCGCGCTTCCCCGTGACTCTCCTTTTCTCAACATGGGAGGCGCGGATTGGAGCTGACGCCGCCTGACATTGTTATATCGCGGGAGCAGCAGGGAGCACCGAGAGTGACGGCAGACAACAGGACTGACCAGGCTTGGCGGCTTCACCCATGGGCATCTGTTACGAGTGAATGTCTGGCGAAATCGGGGAAATCCCAGTTGGCATACCTGCAGCAGGTGCTCTGGCTCTGGGCGTCCCTCCCACATCCTGGAAACAATGTTTAAAATGAAGAAAAGAGCCGGCACTCTGCATCTGCTGTTACATGAAATTTATTGATAGTAGATCATGTACAAAAACGCACAAACGCGTTTCGGCGTATAGCCTTGTTCACTGCACATTTTAAAATGTTACAAACAATCTCTTAAATACAACACATTTTTAGAATGGTGAATGCTTTGTCCAATTAAGTTTCAGCTTCAATCAGGGTTCAATCTCTGAGAGATTCTTATGTGTCTTTCACCTGGTCCATTGGAAAGAATATATAAGCTGCAATTCTGGGGCAAAAGGGGAAAATATATATGTGCTAAGGTCCATAGCAACCCCAATCAAAAGCAAATGAATTCAACAAGGTTAACTTAACAGCAAGGAATACAATGGACAACATAATAGAAACTAAGGAATATGGATACTTATCTGTGCAAAACACAGTGCAGTGCTCTGCATAACCGATAATTGAACTGATGTTAAATCGCATGTGTGTCAGAAATGTAGGGACTGTAAACACATTACTGACAATAATTAAACTGATGTTAAAAACGCATGTGTGTCAGAAATGCAGAATCTGCAAGCACAACATTACTGACAATAATTGAACTGATGTTAAAAACGCATGTGTGTCAGAAATGTAGGGACTGTAAACACATTACTGACAATAATTGAACTGATGTTAAAATGTATGTGTCAGAAATGTAGGCACTGCAAACACAACATTACTGACAAAGAAATGTTAGAATGCATGTATGTCAGGAGTGTAGGCACTGCAGACAGGCAAAATTAAAAAGTGTTGGCACTATAAGGTGCAGTCACAATGTGTATACCGTGCCAACACTACAGGATGAATAAGTAATACGGCATGCTTAGAGAAAATGGACTGGCTGCTATGTTAAACACCATGTTCTCTATTGTGCATTATTTCTGTATTATAGTAAACAATAACAGTCAAAAAACAGTATTAAACAGAGATAAGGTGCATATATAAAAATTATTATGTATTCAACAATATACAACGTTCAGAACATACAAACATGTGTACAACCGTCGCCAAACAATCATGGGAGCAGCAGGGAGCACCGAGAGTGACGGCAGACGATGGGACTGACCAGGCTTGGCGGCTTCACCCATGGGCATCTGTTATAAGTGAATGTCTGGCACTACGCCAGAGTACCGCCATAAGACCTCTCCCCATATCCTTAAAGGAGACCGTGAAGAGCTCAGAAGATGAGACAGAGGATACAAGTAAGACCGTGTCTTTCTTTATAATTTATATTAGTTAATGAAGACGGGCTGATCCCGAGATCTCTTTGGGTCAGCGGCTGCCCCCCATGGCCGTTTGGGACTCGGGACAAAAGTCGGCTGGGACAAAAAGGGAACAGCTGCAGCCCTTAAAACTTGGCTATTTGACAGCAGAGACGGGTGAAGGCTGCCAATACCTTTTGGGTTGGTCCTATTTGATCACTCTTGTACAGCTAGCGGGGTAACCTGCGAGCACTGCGGCCTCTATAGAGGAGAACAGAACTTTATATGTACTGTTGTTGTGGCCCTTGGATGTTATTTCTCAAGGGTCCCCCTACTTGTCCGAGGGAGCAGTGCTGTTGTTGCCTAGGGGCGACGGCCAATTTAACTTTCAAAAGTAATTTTGGATGACCATTAAATATATAATCTATAAAAGGGATTCTGTTGTGTCACTGAGGTGGGCCAGCACGGGCCTTCAGACGATTCTCTATTATTGCTAAACTCAAACTACAAAACGCGACATATTTCCTGTTGTCATTAACTGTTGTGATCGCAAGGAAGGTTAAGAAATAAAGTCATGCCTCCTAAGGGATCCCAAGCACAGAAGGCTAAAAAGCTATCCATTGGTTCAAAGGATGGAAATAATTCAAAAACACAAATTTCGCAAAGCTCTGATATTAAGGAGTATTTCCAACAGTCAGAACAACAGGGGGAAATCCCAAATGAGAGACGATTGAACGAGGCAACAGAAATTATAGAGAAAGAAATAAACATAACCCAAGGAACAGAAGCTGGGCTTAGGTTACAAGGAAATGAAACTCAAATGGAACCCTGAAACATAGAAACATATATAAGATCACTTCCAACTAGGGATGATATGGAAAAATACATATCTCACCTTGAAACTTGCTATTAAACAGAAATACAGAAAGTAAGATCATCATTGGAATATGTCCAAAAGAAAATGAATAGTGTGGAAGTAAGAGTAACAAAATTAGAGGAGAAATTGACCCAATCCGAAAAAGAAAAACAAGAAATCTCTCAATGTTTAACCACTTCGCATCCGGGCCATTTCTGGCACTCCTCTCCTACGTGTATAAATCATCATTTCTTTGCTAGAAAATTACTCAGAACCCCCAAAACATTATATATGGGTTTTTAGCAAAGATTCTAGGGAATAAAATGGAGGTTGTTGCAACTTTGTGTCATGCGGTATTTGCGCAGCGATTTTTCGAACGCGTTTTTTTTTTTAAAAAAAAAGTTTCACGAATTAAAAAAAACAAAACAGTAAAGTTAGCCCAATTTTTTTTCATAATGTGAAAGATGATGTTATGCCGAGTAAATAGATACCCAACATGTCACATTTTAAAATTGCGCAAACTCGTGGAATGGTGCCGAACTTTGGTAGTTAAAAATCTCCATAGGCGATGTTTAAAAATTTTTACAGGTTAGGTGTTTTGAGTTACAGAGGAGGTCTTGGGCTAGAATTATTGCTCTCTAACGCACGCGGCGATACCTCACATGTGGTTTGGACGCCGTTTACATATGTGGGCGTGACTTAAGTATGCGTTCGCTTCTGTGCGTGAGCTTGCGGGGACAGGGCGCTTTACATTTTTTTTTTTATTATTTTACTTTTATTTTTTTTAATTTTGACACTTTCACTTTATTTATTTTCTTTTTTATCACTTTTATTCCTATTACAAGGAATGTAAACATCCCTTGTAATAGGAAAAGTGTGTGACAGGTCCTCTTTATGGACAGATGCAGGGTCTATAAGACCGTACATCTCTCCTGCAGGCTGGAAAGGCTGAGTTCAGAAAAAAAAAACAGACGATCTCAGCCTTTCCTTCCCCTTTAACGACTATTGTTTACTTCGGAGACCCGGAAGTGACGTCACAACACGCGCCCGGGCCTCTGAGAGCCATAGAGATGACCGAGGGCCATCTGTCCCTTGGAAATCTCTGTCATCTCGTTCCGGCGGCAGGTGATTCCTTCTCCCGGCCACCGGTTGCTCAGGTGAGTGGGGAGAAGCACCGGAGGGCGGCGGGAGGGGGGGGACGTCCCCTCCCGCCACCTGTAAGAACTAACAAGCGGCTGACCTGCCGCTATGATCATTCTTACGGTGATGGGAATCGCCTGCTCTAAAAAACGATACCTCAATGATGCCTGCAGGTGCTGGCATCATTGAGATATCACCACTGAAATCCCAGGATGTCAATAGACGTCCTGCGGATGGGAAGTGGTTAAAAAGAGCCTTACTTGAAATAGATGATCAAGAAAATAGAAACAGAAGAAATAATATTAAAATTAGAGGTCTACCTGATGCAACAGGTCCTAAAGACTTAATACCAACTCTTCAAGGAATCTTTAATACGCTATTACAACAGCCCCCAACAGAAGAAATAATATTGGACTGAGCACACAGGTCACTGGGCGCTAGAAGTCAAGACCCACAGAAACCTAGAGCTGTTCTATGCAGAGTGCATTTTTATCATGTAAAAGAAAAAATAATGCGGGTAGCTTGGCAACAAAAAATGCTTGACTTTAATGGTGCTGAGATAATATTATTACAGTATCTCTCAAAGCGGACTCTGACTTTAACCACTTACCAACCGGAAGGTTTTCCAGCTTTAGGACCAGAGCACTTTTTGCGATTCGGCGCTGCGTCGCTTTAACTGACAATTGCGCGGTCGTGCACCGTTGTACCGAAACAAAATTTGCGTCCTTTTTTTCCCACAAATAGAGCATTCTTTTGGTGGTATTTGATCGCCACTGCGTCATTTTGGATAACCGCTATAAACAAAAGAAGAGTGACCATTTTGCAAAAAAACCCAAATTTCTTACTTTTTGCTAAAATTCAAATCCAAAAAAAAATATAAAAAAATTTTTTTTTTCACCGTTTTTGGCCGATTTATATAATTCCTCATATCTGTGATAAAAAAAATCGCAATCAGCGTTTATTGATTGGTTTGCGCAAAAGTGGCCGGGTTTACGGATGATGAGAATTCATTTCTGGGGTTTTTATTTATTTTATTTTTTTTTACTAGTAATGACGGCAATTTTAGCGGTCATGCGATATTTCAGCGGACATGTCGGACATTTTTGACACTTTTTTGGGACCATTGGCATTTATACAGCGATCAGTGCTATAAAAATGCACTGAGTACTGTGTAAATGCCATTGGCAGTGAAGGGGTTAACCAGGGGGGGGAGCTAGGGGTTAACTGTGTTCCCTGGGTGTGTTCTTTTTTTTTTTTTCAAATATCGCCAATAGGTTTTACTGCGTCACCGCTAGTTTATG
>BLSH010022043.1:353411-398523 GCA_018402905.1 Glandirana rugosa
GTGTGGGTCCCTTGTGTCAATTGGGGATCGAGGGGGGGGACCAATTGGGGAAGTGACGGTTTTGCAAAAAAACCCAAATTTCTTACTTTTTGCTAAAATTCAAATCCAAAAAAAAATATAAAAAAAATTTTTTTTTCACCGTTTTTGGCCGATTTATATAATTCCTCATATCTGTGATAAAAAAAATCGCAATCAGCGTTTATTGATTGGTTTGCGCAAAAGTGGCCGGGTTTACGGATGATGAGAATTCATTTCTGGGGTTTTTATTTATTTTATTTTTTTTTACTAGTAATGACGGCAATTTTAGCGGTCATGCGATATTTCAGCGGACATGTCGGACATTTTTGACACTTTTTTGGGACCATTGGCATTTATACAGCGATCAGTGCTATAAAAATGCACTGAGTACTGTGTAAATGCCATTGGCAGTGAAGGGGTTAACCAGGGGGGGGAGCTAGGGGTTAACTGTGTTCCCTGGGTGTGTTCTTTTTTTTTTTTTTTAATTTTTTATTGCTTTTAACAGTGAAAAAACACACATACGGCTAGTCAGCTCGCGCAGGAGAGACCGCCCATAATACAAATCCCTAAAAAAGGAGAAAATAACAAAAAGAAAAAGAAAAAAATACAATAACACTGATACATGAATTTGATCTGGATTTACAAACTGGTGCACTCTGAAATACAGTGGATAAGAAAATCACTAGCATATAACCAACAATGTTAGGGTACATAGACCTATATGATCCAGAGAGAAGTCCCCCCAGACTCACACCCAACTTCAATCCCAACAACATGCAGCACTCTACTATGCTGTGTCATCTCTCTCCAGCCATTTGGACCAGATTTTGTCAAACTTACGCGGACATCCTCTGCTGCTATAAGTGGCCTTATAAAGAGGCAGCTGCGAGTTAATCAGCCGCCTCCAATAAGCCTCTGTTGGCGCCGAAGGCTTCCTCCAGTGAAGCACTATCGTCTTCCTAGCGTAATAAAGCAGGAGACCTATGAGAGTCCTACCCGCATTTGTGTTTATCAGACCCTCCACCAGCCCCAGCAGACATATCTGGGGTACTGGGGAGAGTGCAATCCCCGAGACCCCACTAACTATGGCAACCACCCTGCTCCAGAAAGGCTGCAATACCGGGGCACGTCCAAAAGATATGAAAGAAATCTCCCTCATCCCTCTGACAACGCCAGCACTGTGATGAGATCTCTGGATTTAGGCGATGCATCCTAGAAGGGGTGAAATACGCCCTATGAAGGATTTTAAATTGAATCAGCCGGTCCCTAAGAGACACCAACTGTTTGAATGGCGCATCCCACATGTCGGACCAGTCATCATCATCCATCTCTGGAATGTCTGTAGACCATTTTTGTCTGAGTGCGGCCAGGTCAGGCAGTGCAATCATTGTCAGGTGAGAGTATAACTCAGAGGTGGGTTTATTAAGCGCATCCGACCGGAGTAAAGCCTCCAATTCCGAACACTGCAGAATTATAGACTGACAAGGGAATTGACTATGAAAGGCATGAGCAAGCTGCATATGTCTAAAAAAATAATGAGGAGGAATACCAAATTTAGCTCTAAGAGAATAAAAGGGAAGAATGCCTCCATTTTCCGTTATGTCAGATATGGATTTTATCTTAAATTTAGCCCAGGCCTGTGGCTCCGGAAGTGAATAAAAATGAGACGAGAGGATTATTCCAGAGAGGAGTATGGGGAGAGACTACATTTGAGCTCCTGGACTCCAGCCTCAACCCATGATTCCAGGCCCTGATTGTGGTCAGCATTGACGGAGTGAGAGGGTACGGAGCACCCAAACCCCGGTGCAATAGTAATTTCAACGCCTCTAGCGATCCCAAAATGGCCGCCTCAAGCATCGTACAGGAGTTTGAGACATCAGGTTGCAACCACCAATGGGCAGTCACCAGCTGTGCAGCTATATAATACTTTTGGCTGTCCGACAGAGCCAGTCCCCCGTGCAGCATAGGGCGCATTAAAGTGGCTAATTTATACCTAGGGGCTTGATTGCCCCAGAGAAAGGAGGAAATTACACTATTTAGTTGCGTAAAAAAGGTCTTTGGAATCCATCTAGGAGAGTGACGAAACAGATAGTTAAACCGGGGGAGCAGTTTCATTTTCAATATGTTTATCCTACCCAGTAAAGACAATGGCAGCTTGCTCCACACCCTCAACCGTTCCTTCATCTCTTGCAAGACCGGCGCAAGATTAAGCGCGATATAGTCAGTCGCCTTCCTCGAGATAATTACTCCTAGACAGCGAAACGTCTCTACCCATTGTAATGGGAGATCTGGTGTAGCCTGGGAAATAGCCTCTTAATCTATTGGGAATAGAACTGACTTGTGCCAATTTACCTTCAGGCCAGTAACCTTGGAAAAAGTGTTCAGCACCTGAAGTGCGCCCTGTAAGGACGGACCTGCATCCTGTAAGAACAGCAAGAGGTCGTCAGCGTACAGGGCCACCCGCTCCTCCACCCAGCCCACCCTCAGCCCACGGATATCAGGAGACACACGCAAAGCCTCCGCTATGGGCTCCATGGCCAGGGCAAAGAGGGTCGGGGAAAGAGGGCAGCCCTGCCTAGTGCCACGTGACAGCCTCAGAGGAGCCGAAAGAGCTCCCCCAAATCTGATCGAGGCCATAGGTTGTGTGTATATGACCTTAACCCATTGGATAAACCTCAACGGGAGTCCCATTCTGCGTAAAACCTCCCACAGAAAAGGCCACTCAACCGTGTCCAAAGCCTTCTCAATATCGAGTGAGGCCACGACCCTGGTGCCTGTATTCAGATGCTGTGCATGGATGTTTGTGAAGAGCCTGCGAATGTTGATATCTGTGGATCTATGGGGAATGAAACCCGTTTGATCTGTGTCTATAAGCGAATTTATTACCTGGCTTAGCCTTGAGTTCAGTAATTTTCATGTCACAGTTTAATAGCGCTATGGGTCGGTATGAAGTGCACTGCGCAGGGTCCTTAGGGGGCTTGTGGATCAGGGTAATGTGCGCATTCTGCATGGAGGGGGCAGTAAATCGTCCGCCAAACACCGCGTGTACAACGTCGTCAATTTGGCCGCTAAAAGGGGACAGTGGGCCTTATAAAATTCAATGGGGATACCGTCCGGACCCGGGGATTTTCCAGAAGGGAAGGACATAATAATACCACTCACCTCCTCTATAGTAAAGGGACGTACCAAAAACTCTCTCTCTCTGTCTGACAGCCAACCCAAGGCAAGTGGGTCTAGGAGAGTGTGAAGCTGGGAAGGTTCAAAGTCAGGAGGGATAGTGGTCGTGTATAGTCGGGTGTAAAAAAGAAAACATTCATTAAGTATTTCTTCCTGATCAGTCACCCTTGTACCATCCGAAGTACAAGGTTCAGGTATCAGAGTAGATGGCCTGTCGTTTTTAGCAAGCATAGCAAGGAACTTACCATTTCTATCGCCCTGCTCAAAAAAAACCTGTCTGCTATCTTGTACTTCCAGCCTAGTGATCTCAGACATGTGCATATTCAAATCTCTCTTGGCAGCCTGAAGTCTATTGTAATTATCAGGAGTGGGCGAAGTAGCATATAAGACAATCTTCTCCTCGATGTCCCTCTGTAGTGCGGTAGACTCACTACGCTGCTCTGCCCTAACCGCTGCCGCAAGTGACATGTAGTGTCCTCTCATAAAGGCCTTGAATGCATCCCATTTAACACCATCCCTGGGTGTGTTCTTACTGTGGGGGGTTGGGCTAACATGGGCATGAGAGATCTAACTGATCCCAGTGACAGGGATCAGTAGATCTCCCATGCCCCTACTAACAGAGCGGGGAACAGCGGTGTTTACATCGGCGGTTCCCCGTTCTTTCCCTGTAGCCGCTCATCGCGGCTCGCCGGCAGACATCGGGTCCGCCCCGAGCCGCGGGCAGACCAGGAGTGCGGCGGGTGCGCGCGCGCCCCCTGGTGGCTGATTGCAGATCGCCGCTTATTTACGGCGATTCGCGCTCAGCATCCCGACTGCCGCCGTGAAAACACGGCGCACGGTCGGGAAGTGGTTAAGGAAAGCGGTAAATCCATTGTTAAAATTGTGAGAAAGGAATATCTTATATAAATGGAAGTTTCCTTTCCAGATTCTGGTGTTCTATAAAGGGAAGAAAGCTACTTTTCAAGATATCGAAGACCTGCCAAACTTTTTAACGATTTTACAACTCCCGGATGTTGAACTGCCATTATGGCCTTTAAATATATGAGGAATCTTGAAGAATACGTTAAAAAGATATTAATATATAAGCATACCATTCAAGATTTTTTACTAGGAAACAAAGAGACTTTGTAATAGGATATATAAAAAATACAGAGAAGGCCATGTGGTCCCTCTAGTTCAATAAAAGGGGGAGAAGGGGGTTTTTCCCCCTTTTTTTTTTTCTCCCCTTACTATCACTTCAAACGGAGTAGGGAAATGTATTGAAGTATATGAGATTCACTTGGATTAAATCATTCAAAGCATTTTCAAAACTTTATAAACACTTCTATTATACACATTGTTATTGCATTTTACATTGTTATTACATTACTTTGACACTTTCAGGGGGTTTCCCTCCCCTCCATTTTTTTTCCTCACACTATACATGGACACACTTTTCACATGTTCTCACTACATACACAATTAGTATAGAAATTGTTTTGTTTTTTTTCCCCTTCACATAATATATGGATGCACTTTTCACATACTTCCACTATACATATTACTATTATAGAAACTGTTTTTCTTTTTTTTTTTTTTCTTTTTTTCACAATACTTGAGCACATTTTTCACATATTCTCACTACATGCACAATTATTATAGAAATTGTCTTTTTTTTCCCCCCTCCTTACTCTCCCCATTTGCTCCCTTTTACGATATGAATGAGCCAGAAGATGGAAAAGAACAGGCGAGACTCCAGGAATAAAAATTCTAATATTTATGTACTGAAAATACTATTAGAAATTAAAATAAATACTTAAATACTAATAAAATTTATCAAGAAAATTTTAATATAGGTAGTTAATCTAGAGAGAGAATTTGGATATTAAACCCAGTGAGCTCAGATACGTTCCCAAGTGGATGGAGCGGCTCCGGAGACTTATAGGGAATTGTTTTTTTCGTTTTTTTTTCTCTTTTGTAATCCCGGTGTCCCCCATCCAGAAAATAAAGTGAAATTATTAGGGCAGTCTTGAGCGAGTGGAGGGAATGGAAGAGAGGAGGAGAAAGGGGAGGACATTTTTTTTTCTCCTTCTTCTTTTGCTCCCACGTTCTGCCCTTTCCTCTTCCCCATGAAGCATACTTGGCGGACGGCCATTGATAGGTTATCCCGCTCCTACGAGAGTAGGATCCTAGTTATAGGATTAGACAGACAGTCATTGAATACTGTACTTAGTTGGATTGTCTAAGTGTGATTGTTGAGGTCTTCTTTTTCTTTTTTTCCTTTTTTTTTCTCTCTTTCCATATTATGGGCCCGGTGAAGTTTTGTTCATTTAATGTAAGAGGACTTAACTCTCCATCCAAGAGAACACAAATTTTACAATCATTTCATAAACAAAAGATAGGGGTAATATTTTTCCAGGAAACACATTTTCGCTCAGATCATATCCCAAACATTCGCAATAAATATCCAACATGGTATCACGGCACTTTTCCCTATTCTAAATCAAGAGGTGTATCCATTGCTATACATAAATCACTCCCTTAGGTTGTGGATTCTTGGGGTAGCAGGGATGGCAGAGCCCTGCTCCTAAAGGTATCCATTTATAGAGAAAAATACATGTTCATTAATTTATACCTTCCAAACCAAGAGCAGATTAAAAAGGGATACAAATGGTGACAGATTTAATGGAAAAAGCAGAGGGTATTGTGTTAATCGGCGGAGACTTTAATTTTGTCCTGGACCTTCGTCTAGACACTACTGCAAACCGACCATTTCAGAATAGCAATCAGACAAATGAATTTAAAGAACTTATGGGAAAACTAAAATTAATAGATATTTGGCGAGTACATCATCCCAGAGATAGACTATTCATTCTATTCAAAGATCCATAATACTTATCACAGAATAGATCTTTTTCTCGTAAATCAATTTGGATTTCCCATGGTTTCTTCATCAGAAATAGGTAACTTTGTCTGGTCCAATCATGCTCCAGTCTTTGTAGAGTTGGAATTCTCGGCCTATAAGAGACCGTGTGGTCAGTGGAAATTAAATGAAAATCTATTAAGGGACGAAGCATGCATCTCAGAAATCCGCCAGACCATAAAAAACTTTCAAACAGACCATGAAAACGACAAAACCTCTCTTCCTATACAATGGGAAACATTAAAATGTGTAATTAGAGGTATCTTTATAAAACATGGGGCTAGACTGAAGGCAAGCAAATGAAATGTTAGGCTTACTAAAAGATATTGCAAATTATGAGCAAACTCACAAACAACTACTCCTACTCCGATTAATTTGATAAAACTTACAGATAAACAAAATGAATTACAGTCCCTATTAAATGAACAAACATTGAGATTGAGGGATAGGAATCGTGCCCTATATTATCTAAGGGGGAATAAACCAGGAAGGTTTTTGGCCAGAGCATTACGACACAGGACAACCACTACTTCCATAATAAAAATTTCAAAAACATCAGGTGAAGTAACATTTGACCCTAAGGAGATTTTGGAAACCTTTCAAACCTTTTATTCCAAACTATATAACATCACTAATCAAAAAATGGGAAAAGAAATTGAAAGGTCTTGTCAAAAAATACGTCAATACATAAAAGATACTGCAATTCCAGTTTTATCTAAAAACTTTATAGATGTACTGGAAAAAGAGGTATCAACAGAGGAAATACAGAAAGTCATTAAAGCTTTGGCTCTTGGGAAAAGTCCTGGGCCAGACGGCTTCACTACGCGTTTTTATAAGGTGTTTGGTGAAGCCCTGGGTCCAATAATGACTAAAACCTTTAACATAGTTTCCGAATCTTGCCCTTTTGCACTTCAGGGTATGGACGCTCACATCTCCGTAATACCCAAACCAGAGAAAGATCATACTATTTGCGGGAACTATAGACCAATATCCCTCACAAATGTCGACTTACGAATTTTTGCAAAAGTAATAGCTGAAAGACTCACCCCAATTTTACCTGCATACGTCCATCTGGACCAAGCAGGTTTTGTGGAGGGTAGAGAAGCTAGAGATAATACTTTGAAAACTTTTTCGCTGATCGAGTATGCACAGAGGAGTTCCACCTCATCCTGTCTTTTGGCTGTAGACGCCGAAATGCGCTTGACAGGGTGGGGTGGGGCTTCCTGGAAGAAACTCTGAGGCAATGGGGTATATGTCCTTCCTTAATGGGAAAGATAATGTCACTATATCATAAACCACATGCAAGGGTCCGGATTGATGGGATCCTGTCGGGTCCAATCTCAATTTCGAATGGTACCCGACAGGGTTGTCCCCTCTCTCTGTTGTTCTATGTCTTGGTAATGGAACATCATACTACGGCTATACGAAATAAACCTGACATACAAGGGATCAAAATAAAAGGAAAGGAATATAAAATCCCAGTATATGCAGACGATCTCCTGCTGCACATTGTTAACCCTATAATAACTATCCCAATCTTATTCAAGAGTTTGAGCGATTCGGAGCTGTAAGTAACTTTAAAGTAAATTATGACAAATCGGAGGCACTAAATGTCTCTTTATCAAATAAAACTCAAGCTCATCTTCAGAAAACATTCCCGTTTAAATGGCAACAAACAGTTCTTTAGTACTTAGGGATAAAAATACCTAGAGACCTGGACAAGATAATAGAGCATAACTATGTCCCGTTGATTGATACAATAATAAAACTGTTAAACAAATACGATGGGAAAACTTTTTCTTGGTTGGAAAAAATATAATAAAAATGGATATACTTCCAAAACTGCTGTACATGTTTCAGACAGTCCCAATGTGTCCCCCTGCTGCATTTATCCGAAAACTGCAGTCTGCAGTGGGGGGGGATTCATTTGGGAACATAAATCCCCAAAGATTATTGAGACATACTTATAAGATCCAAACAAAAAGGGGGATTGGCCTTTCCGGATTTTACAAAATACATACAGGAGATAAACTTGACTAGGACAGTGGACTGGTTCTATAGAATTAAACTTAAAAAATGGGTTGGATTGGAGGAGGATATTTTGGGCCTGAAATTGAGATCTATACCATGGGTTACACCAATAAATTGTCCTAAAGTAGCGAATATGGCATTCTTGGTATCTTCTACCTTGAAGGTATGGGATGTACTTATGGGAGAGGATACCCTCTCGACCCAGATTGGGCCAATGACACCTTTGTTCTCCAACCTGGATTTTTTGCCAGCAATGGAGGCTTCGGACTTCCTGGATTGGCAGAGACAAGATGATCTTAGATTGGCTCAGGTTCTGGTGGATGGGGAGATCCCCCCCATTAGGTACATTAAGAAGTGAAAGGGCAAATAAATGGATACAATACCAACAATTGACAGCATATGTTCATTCACTGGTAAATTATTCTGAACTAACGAGATTACCTACAGAATTCGAGAAAGTTCTCCTACAGGACCAAAAACCAGTTCATATACTGTCAAAATTATATAAAGAGCTATTCCCTAAGGGCTTGGATAGAGAAGTAATATACCTAAATAAATGGGAAGAAGAGATTGGAATGACACTGTCCAGGCCACAATGGGAGAAAGCGTTGACTCTAGTACATGGGCTATCTCCTTCAATTAAGCATCAAGAAAGGAACTACAAAATTATAGCTAAATGGTATCGGTGTCCTGCCGATCTCCATAAGATAAAAGAAAGTATTCCTGAAACATGCTGGAGATGTAAAAGAGAAATAGGGAACGCGTCACATATTTGGTATTACTGTCCGGAGGTCTGCCAACTCTGGACGGATATATTCAAGATCTATAGAGAGCTCTCTAATTCTACATTACAACCAGATATAGTAATAGCAATATTATCAATTATTCCTGATTCATTGAAAGCTATTAAGAAAGATATCTTGCGACACATGTTAACAGCCGCGCAAACAATTATCGCCCGCTCCTGGCAGAAAGAGACGGTCCCCTCAATTGTAGAATGGGTTTGTGAGATGGGCGAGATGCGATTAATGGAAGAAACAACTAGTGCTGAGACTGGCTCTAGAGAACATTTTTAGAAATGTATGAAATAAGTGGGATGATTATCGTGCCTCGGGCCTATTATTGAAATACTTATAAATGAGATCTTCATGGGTCCATGTATATGGAATAATAGGATGAGTTTTTTTTTCTCTCCTTTCATGTTTGTTTCTACTTGAGTGGATGGTTTCTGGGGACTGGGGATACTATGGCCCTAGTACTGGTAGGCCTTACGAATAAGGGCAGTGTTCAGAATGGGTACTTAAGAAAGGAGAATGCAGATTTAAACGAGAGGATTGGGCAGGATAGAGGGAGGATAAGTATATTTTTGAGGATTGAAGGAGGTATTTACTCTTACGTTCACTGACAGACGCAGCCCTTCATTAGATAAGTGGGGTTATGCTCATATCACTAGGAGTAGACTAGGCAAATTAAAACAAAAGCATAGGTCGGCCCCTCCCAGGGGGTCATCCTCACCTTAGCATATAACCCCCTGCTAGACAATAGAATATCAGTTTTTATTGCCTAGTGCAAGGAGTTAGACCTGGTTCCCTATGGGATCTGCGTTCTTCTGAGGTTTTTTCTGATGAAGACTGCTATCAAGAAGCCGGCTGGTGGTATAGAGGATATCTAGAATCCAAAAACTTTCCCCAGTCTGGCCAACGTCTGTGCGAGCTACCCTTCGCCTTGGCGGGGACACGCCGCATAGGGCCCGTTCCGTGCGGGCTGCCAGTGGCTAATCCCACTTGTGCCCAGTGACTGGTTTGTCCTGTCCAGGGGCCTGGCCAGCAGCATCCCTCTCCATGGGGAGGAAAGTCTGCTCCGGGTGGCTACCGGTACTCATCGGATCGGTGAGTGGACCCCTCTTCCGTCCTAGGGGTGCGGAGAGGGGCACCTGGGCAGCTTCTGAGGTAGCCGGCTGGTGGGGGCTTATTAGTGGGACGCATCTGGGGTTGTAACTCCTGTTCTCCCCCTCCCCCCACGGTACCACACCCCGCACTGATTTTGAGTACTGTATTCAGGCGATTCACTGCCATTTCGTGGTGGATCACTGTTTGTCTGCCGCCATTTTGCCGTAGCTCAGCATGTTTGATGGCAGCGGCCATTTTTCTGTAGCCCATGCGGTTTTCAGCCTGTCCTCTGGCGGCCCCCAGTGGCTTTTTTGGTATTACGGGGAAGTGATAAGAACGGCAGAGGCACTTCCGTTTTCGCTTGGACAGCGTGGCTGACAGACACAGCGGTGCAGGCTCTTGAAGTGGAGTGTTTTTTCATTGCTCATTCCGGTCACAGCACTGAGGCATCAAAAAACAGCAAGTATAGCTGGCTCTCCCTGGGTGCTGGTAGCAGTGGGTGCAATCCTTCCGGGTCTCCCTGGCTGATTGGTGGGGTAGAGGTGGTGGTCACACAGTGGGGGTGCCGGAAGTCTGGGATGTCAGAGGCCGGCAGTGCTATGGCAGGGGTTCCTGCGGAGCAACAATCCACGCTGGGGTCCCTGGTATCCTTGGAACAGCTGAGGGCAGTATTTGGTGAATTCTTTCCCCGGGCGGGGGACCCGACTCCGGGGGGCCCCAAAAAACGCCCGCCCCCATCATTCTTCGGGGGAGGATTCAGAACCAGAGAGTGCCTCGGTGGTCATAGGAACCCCCTTGGAGCTATCGGAGGGTGAACTGATACCCTCAGACGGTGAAGATGAGCAGGGGGCTTCATCTTCGCGCAACAAAGCGATAGTGGCTGCACTGATATTCGCGAGTCCATGCGGGCAGGGGAGTCGCATGAGTCCGCAAATATTTGTGGGTCGCTTAAGCCCCCTAGGTCCCCCAGGGCCTACCCTTATGATCAGTTTTTTGAACAGGCTGTGTTTAAGGAATGGCTGCGGCCGCAAAATTCCTTTAATAGTTTTACTAAGAGATGGGCTTCCCCAGCAGTGGACCCACCGGTGGCCCGTCTGAATAAGGTAACGACCATTCCCTTGGAGGGGTCTCCATCTTTTAAAGAGGTGGCCGATCGCCGCACGGAGGCAGTGTCTAAGGCACTGTTCTTGGCTGGGTCAGCCATGCGGCCGGCTCTGGCGGCGGCTATGGCGGCGCAATCTCTTTTCGAGTGCGCTACCACATTACACTCCGGTTTGACTTGTGAGTGTGCGCAGGCTGGCTGAGGTGCAACGGGCACAACACTTGGAAAAGGGTCTCCGCTACCTATGTGATACTGCATTGGACCTACTTCCCATACTGTCAAAAATGTCTGTTTTTGCAGTTGTTATCAGGCAGGTGCTGTGGCCCCGCTCTTGGTCAGGCGACCAGGCTTCGAAGAAAGCTCTTATGGATCTTCCCTTTCAGGGAGGGCGTCCGGCCCACAGTTGGATGAAATCATCAAGGATTTCACGGGAACTTTCCTTCCAGAGCCAAAACGGCGAGATTTTCGCCGTAGGCAGGGCCCAGAATAAGTTTTTTTGTGCGCCCGGCTCAGCAGGTAAGGGCTTCAAGTCCGGTAAGGCTTCCACTGGGCCCAGTAAAAGGCCCTGGCAACGTAAGTCTGAAAAAACGAGTGATTAGTCAACCTCCGCATGATGGGTTGCCCCCGCCCGACTCTCTCGGGGGGGGTTACTGGGGTTTGCAGACAGATGGACTGCCCGCATCACCGATCGGTGGGTGCTGGAGGTGGTGTCCTCCCGGTACAGGATAGAATTCATCTCTCTACCCCCAGAAAGGTTCTTCCCTTTGAACTTAAGACTCCCTCAGGGGCGTCGGGAGGCGCTTCTAGGCGCCGTTCGGGCGCTTGCCGAACAGGGGGTGATTGTACCGGTACCCACATTAGAAAGATTTCACAGGTTTTACTCAAACCTCTTTGTGGTGCCCAAAAAGGGCGGTGTCAGGCAAGTTCTGGACCTGAAGGCACTAAACTGCTTTGTAAAGACAAAAAGATTCAGGATGGAGTCCATCCGCTCGGTCGTGGCCGCCCTGCACCAAGGGGAATTCATGGCGTCCCTCGATATCAGGGACGCGTATCTCCACGTTCCAGTTTGTCACAGGCACCAGCGTTTCCTGCTTATCGCAGTGGGGGATCTGCATTACCAGTTTGTGGCTCTCCCTTTCGGTCTGACTTCGGCTCCCCGAGTGTTCACCAAGGTGGTGGCCCCGATGCTGGCGCTGTTGAGACAGAGAGGTATCGTGGTGGTAGCGTACCTTGACGATTTACTCCTGAGAGCAGAGTCGGCCGCAGCTCTGGAGGAGAACGTGATAATTATGGTGTCCACGTTAAAAGATTTCGGTTGGCTGATCAACCTGCAGAAGTCGTCGTTGACTCCATCCCGCCGTCTGTAATACCTGGGTCTGATTCTGGACACTGTGCAGGCAAGGGTGTTTTTACTGCCAAACAAGCTCCTGACACTTCAGGCAGCAGTGCGAACCCTGTTATCACGCCGGTGGTCCTCCTTACGGTTCTGTATGCGAGTGTTGGGGCTCATGGTGTCGGCTTTTGAAGCGATACCTTACGCCCAGAGTCACACTCTGCTCCTACAGAAGGCGATTTTGTCGCATGGGACAAATCTCCCCTATCCCTAGACAGACTGATCAGGTTGGATCATCAGTCCCGGGGATCCTTGGTTTGGTGGATTCGGGCTCCAGCCCTAAGATTAGGGAAATGTTTCCTCCCCCTCAATTGGTCGATAGTAACAATGGATGCCAGCCTATCGGGCTGGGGAGGGGTCCTGGGTCAGTTCTCTGCCCAGGGTTGTTGGTCAGCTCAGGAAGCTCGCCTTCCGATAAATGTACTGGAATTGAGAGCGATCAGACTTTGTCCCATTGATCGGCAAGGCTGTGAGGCCTCCCTGTCCGGGTTCAGTCGGACAATGCCACGGCGGTGGCATATGTGAACCATCAGGGCGGAACAAGAAGCCCGGCAGCAGCCGCGGAGGCGGCTCTGATCCTACGATGGGCAGAACTTCACGTGCCAGCACTCTCCGCAATCTACATTCCAGGCGTGGAAAACTGGCAGGCAGACTTTCTCAGCCGCCGGACTCTGGATCAGGGGGAATGGTCCTTACATCCAGAAGTGTTCCGCCAGATTTACCTCAAGTGGGGCACGCCAGAGGTGGACCTCATGGCCTCCAGATTCAATCACAAGGTACAGACCTTTGTGTGCAGATCAAGAGATCCGTTGGCGGTTGCCACGGACGCACTGGTAGCACCCTGGGGTCGGTATTGGCTACTGTACGTCTTTCCTCCTCTGAAGCTTCTGCCGCGGGTTCTGCGCAGGATAGAAGCAGAGGGAATCCCGACAATCTTTGTAGCTCCGGATTGGCCTCGGCGTCCTTGGTACGCCGATGTGGTGCGGATGGTGACAGATGTCCCGTGGCGTCTTCCACTTTTCAAAGACCTACTGTCTCAGGGACCCATCTTGCACCCTGCTTTACCCTCGCTGGCTTTGACGGCTTGGTTATTGAGTCCCAGGTGTTGAGGGATAGGGGTGTCTCTGACTCCGTGATCCCTACTATGATTAAACCGCGTAAGGGTTCTTCGCGTAAGATTTATCATAGGACCTGGAAGGCCTATATTGCCTGGTGTGAGGCAGGGGGTTTGAACCCCCGCTCTTGTGCGGTGTCTAGAGTGCTGACTTTTCTGCAGCAAGGACTGGACAAGAACCTGGACAAGAACCTGGCGTTAAGTACGCTTAAGGGTCAGATTTCGGCCCTGACGGTTCTTTTTCAACGACCCTTGGCGTCACATTCGTTGATCCGTACTTTTGTACAGGGTGGACGTCATGTGGCTCCTCGGATACGGTCGCCTCTGGCGCCGTGGGATTTAAATCTGGTGCTTTCTGTGCTTCAGAAGCCACTATATGAGAATATTAGGGACATTCCCTTGCAGTTGCTGTCGCAGAAAGTGGCTTTCTTGGTGGCTATTACATCCGCTAGGCGGGTGTCTAAGTTGGCAGCGTTATCCTGCAAGTCACCTTACTTGGTCCTTCATAAGGACAAGGCGGTTTTGCGACCTTCCCCTTCTTTCCTTCCGAAGGTGGTTTCTTCTTTTCATTTGAATGAGGATATTGTTCTTCCCTCATTGTGCCCGCACCCGTCGGCTTTGCGGGTGTATTTGTTTTCTACAGCTTCTTTTCGGAAGTCTGATTCTTTATTTGTGCTGACGGAAGGTTCGCGCAAAGGGATGGTGGCCTCTTCAGCTACCATTTCTCGTTGGATTAGGAAGACTGTGACTCATGCATATGAGGTTGGGGGCAAGGTTCCCTCGTTTCCAGTCACGGCTCATTCCACCAGGGCAGTTAGTACTTCCTGGGCTTTTAGACACCAGGCCTCGGTGTCTCAGGTGTGCAAAGCGGCTACTTGGGCCTCAGTGCACACTTTTACTAAGTTTTACAAAGTTGATGTTTCAGCATCAGCGGATGCTGCTTTTGGGCGCAAAGTTTTGCATGCGGCAGTATTGGCGCGACTGGCGCCGCCTGAGAGGGCTTTTTTTGTTGGGTACAGTTGTTATAGTTGCCCGCCCCTCTTGATTGACACAGCTTTGGGACATTCCCTCTTGTCTAATGAAGGGCTGCGTCTGTCAGTGAACGTAAGAGTAAAAGGGATTTTATTATAACTTACCGTAAAATCATTTTCTCTGAGTTTACTGAAAGACGCAGCACCCACCCCTCTGTTGAGTTTGTAGAGCTTGTTACGAACTGATATGCTATTGTCTAGCAGGGGGTTATATGCTAAGGTGAGGACTGCCCCCTGGGAGGAGCCAACCTATGCTTTTGTTTTATTTTGCCTAGTCTATTCCTAGTGATATGAGCATAACCCCACTTGTCTAATGAAGGGCTGCGTCTGTCAGTGAACTCAGAGAAAAGGATTTTATGGTAAGTTATAATAAAATCCCTTTTTTCCGATTTTAAAACTGATTGTTTATCCCATGAAATGTATCTTTGATCATGTAACTGCATTCTCTCATTCATAGACTGATGTTGGACCCTTCCCTAGATTGTATGTTGTAAATTTTTTTTCTTCTTCTCCTGTATTGAAAAATTTAATAAACATAAATTATAAACAAAAGGAAAAAGTAATTCACAAGATAGCGAAAGTTAAAATAGTGGGATGGGCAACTAAATGACGAACAAGGTTTAACATAGAAAAATGAAAAGTAATGCACGTAGTACCAAAAATATGCATGAAAGTTACATGCAGTTAAAGAATCAGACTCAGCAATAGCATTCAATGCCTAGCTGCAGCAAGCAAGGCTAGCGGACTAGTAGCATGCATGAAAAAGGGTATTTACTAAGGTGACAAACTATAATTCTGCAACTTTACAAGACTCTGGTTACAAGAGATCTTGAGTATGAGTTCCGGTTTTGGTCACCAATCCTCATGAAGGATGTCCTTGAACCAAAGAATGTTCAGAGAAAGGCAACAAAGCTAATAAAGGGGCCGGATTAGCTCAGTTATGAGGAACAACTACAAACATTAAACTTATCCCTGGAGAAGAGGAGCTTATACTATACATATTTTTGAAAGGGGACTCTAGCATTGGAAGCAAACTATTTAACCAAAAGGTCTCTAAAGAAAACACAGGATCACACAATGAGGTTGGACGAATGGTGGTTCAATCTTAACTGTGTAAAGGATTCTTTACTGCTAGAGCAGTAAGAATGTGGAGCTCTCTTCCACAGTTGGTGTTATCAGCGGGGAGAGTAGATAAATTCAATAGAAACTTTTGGATGTGTTTTGTAGCAAACACAATACAGAGGAATATGGAAAATGGTAGTGACATAAACACACACACACGTCGAGCTAGATGGCCTGCTGTCTTAAGTCAACCTTACAAAGGATAGCCTTTCCCCACTATGATACTGTGTGAAGCCATGACATCAGGTGGGTGGGAGCACGGCCGTGAGAAATCTTCTGTGACCTCCTTTCTAACCTCATCCCTTGGTCTTCTTCCAAGCTTTAGTACTTAAAAATCTCCATATGTGATGCTTTAAAAATTTTTTATAGGTTACCAGTTTAGTGTTGCAGAGGAGGTCTTGGGCTAGAATTGGATGCCTTTGCTCTATATGTGGCCGTGACTTACATATGTGTTCGTTTCTGTGCACGGGGCGCTTTAATTTATTTTTTTTAAATGTTTATTTTTATTTTATTTTTTTATTGTTACACTTTCTCTTATTTTATTTTTTTTTTATCACTTTTATTCTGTTCCAATGAATGTAAACAACCCTTGTTATACGAATAATGTGTGCCAGGTCCTCTTTATGGAGAGATCTGGGGTCTATAAAACCCCAGATCTCTCCTTCAGGCTGGAAAGACAGAGATAAAAAAATTTAGTTCAAGGACATCCCTCTTGAGGATTGGGGACCAAAACTGGATCTCATACTCAAGATGCCTTGTAACCAGAGTTTTGTGAAGTTGCAGAATTTGTTTTGTCACATTAGTAAATACCCTTTTTACGGCATTCTAATAGTCCGCTAGCCTTGCTTGCTGCAGCTAGGCATTGCATACTATTGCTGAGTCTGTGATCTACAAAGCCCCCCAGAACCTTTTCCGTCCCTTAACTTCATGTAACTTTCATGCATACTTTTGGTACTACATGCATTACTTTTCATTTTTCTATGTTAAACCTCATTCGCCATTTAGTTGCCCACCCCTCTATTTTTACTAGGTCATCTTGTGAATTTGCTTTTTCCTTTTGTGAAGTTATTGCCTTGCTTGGCTTTGTATTATCAACAAACATTGAGACTGAACTATTTATTCCAACCTCTATATCATTTATTAACTACTTAACGACGGCCCGCTGTAGTTTTACTGCGGCAGAGTGGCTCGTTCCTGCGAATCGCTGTCATTGTACATACACGAACGAGCACAGTGAAAGGGGATCTTTTCCTGTAGCATATCCTACTGTCTCAGTCTTAAACATCTCACTTTACCAACTGCCAATGTTACTTTATTCCAAGATTCTGCAAATTGGAAGTTTGATATGCTCTTACACTTGCAGGTCCAGCTCTGCAACCAACTATTGCTACATTTTCTGCCTGTCAAACTGCAACTAACTGGACTAGGGCAGTGAACAACCAACACAATCCTGTATTACTGCACTATACTTTATTTGAGCAGTTACCTTCTTCCATGCTTTGTGTGGAAACTTTAGAACAAGTAATGACACGAATTTCCAGAATGGTTTTGATGTCCAGTCACGTGCAGATTCTTGTGGCTCAAAGCCTGGTCAGCTGAAGCTGTCTGTAAAAGACCCCTCACATGTATGCCCATTGAATAAGGGCATTTCTTTGGTGATGCACTTTTACAAATTCATTAAAAATGTCACAAAAGAAGGGGTGGTTCTTCCACAAGAGAAAGTTAAAAAATTTACTTTCTCCTAACGTTCACTGACAGACGCAGCTCTCCATTACGTGTGGGGTTTATGCTGGTCTCACTAGGAGTTAACTAGGCAGGGAAGAGAAACAGCTGGCCCCTCCCATGGGACAGTCCTCTCTTCCCACATAAACCCCCTCCATAGCATAGCTCATCAGTCTAAATGCCTAGTTTGCAAGGAGTTGACCTGGCTTCCCTTTAGGGGAATTGTGGTCCTGTTTGTGACCACTCTTTTTATATTATTCTATTTTCTTGTCTTCTATCAAGATGATCTGCTATCAAGAAGCCGGTCGGGGCATGGAGAGTCCATGGGCTCTGTACTTTCCCCGACCTGTCCGACTGATGCAAGCCAGTCCCGAATTATGGGGACTCGCCGCATAGTGCCCGTTCCGTGCAGGTGGCCTGGGGTGATCCCCACTTATGCCCAGCCCGTATGCGATTCGGTAGGGCAAATTTCTGGCCTGCAGCGTGCCGTCCAGGCAGGGGCGAAAAGTCTGCTACTGGGTGGCTACCCATGGCGCTCGCGGAGTGGTGAGTGAGAGTTCCGCCCTTCCCCCCCTTTTCAGGGGCGGAAGGGGGACCGACCGGGTAGCTGCCGGCAGGGGCGCGTGGAGCTCCTGCTCCCCCCCCCCTACCCCCACACTGCACCCGGTCCGTCTGCGCCGTCATTTTCGTTTTCGCTGCCATGCGGTGATCGGCCGCCATTTTGCGGCGGACCGCCGCCATTTTGCCGTAGCCGCAGACATATCTGGCCTATGGGGCTTCCCTCTAGCGCTCAGAGCGGCCGTTTGCGGTACTGCAAGTCTCTGTACAGGGGGTTTCGGCCTCTAGTGTCTAGCGGCGGCCATTTTGACCACATGTCTCTGCAAAAAACGTGTGTACAGCGTTTTCCCTTCTCTGTGGAGCGGTGGTGATCAGACGGCGCGGCTCTTCTGACGATTCTCTGGGGTTACTGGCAGCAAAAAAACAGCAAGTAACAGCTGGGCTCCACTGTGGGTGCTGGTGGCGGCGGGTGCAATCCTCCTGGGTTCCCTGGTGCGCTCTGGGGCAGTGGTGTGCGGCACTGTGGGGGTGCCTCATCCTCTTTAGTACCACGGTGTGTCACTGAGAGGGGTCTGGGGGCAAAAAAGCAATGGCAGATTACACTGCTGAACCTGCTGAGGAGGCATCAGCGGCAGCGCCGTCTGCGCAAGGGGCTTTTTTGGACCAGCTACGGGCGGTCTTTAGTGAATTTCTTCCCCGGGCAGAGGTCGCCCAACAGGCCTCCAAGAAGCGCCCCCTTCCCCCCCCCTTATTCATCGGGGGAGGATTGTGATCCGGAAGTGGCCTCAGGGGTCTCAGGGACCCCAGTGGACCTATCTGATGGGGAACTGGGCCCATCGGACGGTGAAGAGGATCAGGGGGCGGCGGCTGCGCACAAAAAAACGTTGGTCGCCGCCATTATCACTGGCATTCGCACTGTGCTGCGATTGAGCCAGGATGGTGAATCGCAGACTTCTGCCTATGTGTGTGGGTCCTTTAGGGCCCCCAAGGCATACCCCTACGATCAATTTTTTGATTGTTTACTGTGAATGGCAACGTCCGCAGCTTTCCGTTTCGCTGTCAAAACTCTTCGCTGCTCGCTATCCCTTTGAGGAAAGCTTTTTGAAAAAATGGGAATCGCCTGTGGTGGACCCACTGATAGCCCGCCTTAGTAAGGCGACGACTATCCCTCTGGAAGGGTCTCCTTCTTTCAAGGACCCCGCTGATAGGAAAACAGAGGCGCTTTTAAGGTCGCTCTTCCTGGAGGCAGGTTCTGCTGTGCGGCCAGCCCGGCCGTTGATTTACTGCCGATGTTATCCAGGTTAGCGCTTTTTGCCGTTATCCTCAGAAGGATACTCTGTTTGCGTTCTTGGTCTGGAGACCATGCTTCCTAAAAATGTCTTGCTGACCCTTTTCAGGGTGGACGTCTATTTGGTCCACGTTTGGGTGAGATCATAAAAGACTTTACAGGAGGTAAGAGTACCTTTCTTCCAGAGCCCCGGAGGAGCGAGTTTCGCCGTAGACAGGGGCCCCCTCCCTCGGGTCAGAAGAGATTTTTTTGCGCCCCGAGCGCAACAGGTAAGGGGACCCGTCCCGGTAAGGTTGCTGCAGGGGCCGGTAAACGGCAGTGGCAGCGCAAAACCGAAAAGGCGGCAGACAAGTCCTCAGCCTGATGGGTTGCCCCCACCCGGGTTTCGGGTGGGGGGACGTCTTCTGGGGTACGCAGACCGGTGGCTGGCTCACATTCCCGATCGTTGGGTCCGGGAAGGGGTGTCCTCTGGGTACAGGATAGAGTTCAACACTCTACCCCCAGACAGGTTCTTCCCATCAAACCTAGGGCTCTCGCAGGATCGCCGGGAGGCCCTTTTCGGGGCTGTTTAAGCACTTTCAGACCAGGGAGTGATTGTGCCAGTGCCACCAGAAGAGAGGTTTCGAGGTTTCTACTCGAATCTGTTCGTGGTCCCCAAAAAAAGGGGTGGTTCGGCCAGTACTGGACCTAAAGGCCCTGAACCGGTATGTCAGGGCGCGGAAGTTCCGGATGGAATCTATCCGCTCGGTTGTGGCCGCCTCCATCAGGGGGAGTTTCTGGCGTCCCTGGACATCAGGAATGCGTACCTCCATGTACCCATTTGTCCACGGCATCAGCGCTTCCTGCGCTTTGCAGTGGGAGACCTCCATTTTCAATTTGTGGCACTCCCCTTCGGTCTGGCCTCAGCACCCCGAGTTTTCACAAAACTGCTAGCCCCGGTGTTGGCGTTGCTATGGCATTGCGGTGGTAGCCTACCTAGACGACCTGCTCCTGCGAGCGGAGTCAGCCTCGGCTCTGGAGGAGAATGTGAGGATCACAATGACCTCGCTGCAGGATTTCGGCTGGTTACTCAACCTGCAGAAGTCGTTGGTGTCACCAACCAGTCGCCTGGAGTACCTGGGTCTGATATTGGACACAGTGCAGGCGAAGGAGTTCCTCCCTCCGGCCAAGTTGCTGTCTCTGCAGTCGGCAGTGCAAACCCTTCTGTCGCACCGTCGGTCTTCATTACGATTCTGCGGGTGCTGGGGCTCATGGTCATGGTCCTTCGAGGCGATACCATTTGTCCAGAGTCACACTTGTCTCCTTCAGTGAGCAATTCTGGCTCGGTGGGACAGGTCACCTCGGTCCTTGGACCTTCCGATTCGTCTGAGCTCACAGACCAGGGCATCTCTGACCTGGTGGCTTTGGGACTCGGCCCTGACTCAGGGGAAGTCGTTCCTGCCCCTCCAGTGGGTGATCATCACCACGGATGCCAGTCTTTCAGGCTGGGGAGGGATCCTGGGACAGCTGTCTGCCCAGGGACGTTGGTCAGCACAGGAGGCTCGCCTCCCCATCAATGTACTGGAACTGAGAGCAATCAGATTGTGCCTATCTCACTGGACAGTGAGATTGCAGGACCGTCCGGTCCGAATTCAGTCGGACAATGCCACAGCAGTGGCGTATGTGAACCATCAGGGCGGCACAAGAAGTCCAGCAGCTGCGGCGGAGGCAGCTCTGATACTGCGTTGGGCAGAACGTCACGTTCCGGCAATCTCCGCCATTTACATTCCAGGTGTGGAGAACTGGCAGGCGGATTTTCTTAGTCGCCAGACGCTGGACCAGGGAGAGTGGTCCCTCCACCCGGAGGTGTTCAACCAGATTTGCCGCAGATGGGGGACGCCGGACGTGGATCTCATGGCGTCTCGGTTCAATCACAAGGTGGAGACCTTTGTGTCCTGAACAAAGGATCTGTTGGCAGTGGCCACGGACGCTCTGGTGGCCCCCTGGGGCCATTACTGACTTCTGTATGCCTTCCCTCCGATAAAACTGTTACCGCGATTGATCCGCAGGATAGTGGCGGAGGGAATACCAATAATCCTGGTGGCTCCGGATTGGCCTCGGCGCACTTGGTAGAGAGACGATCTTCTGTCTCAGGGCCCCATCTCGCACCCTGCTTTACCCTTGCTGGCTTTGACGGCTTGGCTATTGAGTCCCAGGTGCCAAGAGACAGGGGAGTCGCTGACTCAGTGATTCCTACATTGTTGAAGGCTCGCAAGTGTACTTCTCGCAACATTTACCACCACACCTGGAAGGCTTATATAGCTTGGTGCGAGGCAGAGGGTCATAACCCTCACTCTTATGTGGTATCCAGGGTCCTAACTTTTTTGCAGCAGGGCCTGAACAAAAAACTGGCTTTGAGTACTCTTAAGGGCCAGATCTCGGCTCTGGCAGTTCTTTTCCAGAGACCTTTGGCTTCGCACTCGTTGATTCGTACCTTTGTTCAAGGTGTACGACGTGTCGCCTCTGGTGAATGTTCTGTTGGCTCTGTGGGATCTGAATTTGGTGCTTTCTGTACTTCAGAAACCGCCTTATGAGAAAATCGGGGAGATTTCCTTACAACTGCTCTCGCAGAAGGTGGCTTTCCTAGTAGCCATCACCTCCGCCAGATGGGTGTCTGAATTAGCAGCACTCTCGTGCAAGTCTCCCTACTTAGTCCTGCATAAGGATAAGGTGGTCTTGCGACCCTCTCCTTCCTTTCTTCCGAAAGTGGTTTCTTCCTTTCACATTAATGAAGATATTGTCCTTCCTTCATTGTGCCCTCGTCCATCGCACCCAAAAGAAATTGAATTGCATGCTTTGGATGTAGTGAGGGCCTTAAGAGTGTATTTGTCTGCTACAGCTTCTTTTCGAAAAGCTGATGCTCTGTTTGTGCTGCCTGAGGGTCCGCGCAAAGGTTTGGTGGCCTCGTCGGCTGCAATCTCTCGTTGGATCAGACAGAGTGTGACCCATGCGTATTCTGTTCGGGGCAAGGTTCCTCCTTTTCCGGTCACAGCTCATTCTACCCGGGCTGTTAGCACTTCCTGGGCTTTTAGACACCAGGCCTCGGTGTCACAGGAGGGCAAGGCGGCCACTTGGGCCTCGGTTCACACTTTCACTAAGTTTTATAAAGTTGATGTGTTTGCATCTTCGGATGCTGCTTTTGGCCGCAAAGTTTTGCAGGCGGCAGTGTAGGCGCGTCTGGTGCCTCCTTAGAGGTTCTGTTGGGTACTGTTCTTATTGTTTACCCACCCCTCTTTTTGACACAGCTTGGGGACATCCCCACACGTAATGGAGAGCTGCGTCTGTCAGTGAACGATAGGAGAAAAGGGGATTTTATTAAAAATTACTGTAAAATCCTTTTCTCCAAGTTCACTGACAGACGCAGCACCCACCCCTGTGTTCTGTTCTTGTACGGCTTGTGTACGAACTGATGAGCTATGCTATGGAGGGGGTTTATGTGGGAAGAGGACGGCCCCATGGGAGGGGTCAGCTGTTTCTTTTCCCTGCCTAGTTAACTCCTAGTGAGACCAGCATAAACCCCACACGTAATGGAGAGCTGCGTCTGTCAGTGAACTCGGAGAAAAGGATTTTACGGTAATTTTTAATAAAATCCCTTTTCCTCTGAAGCCTTAAATCTCCTCAAAACGCAGAGCACCTTAACGTTCTACCCAGGCTTTATCTTGTAAGCCTGTGTCCTTTTGGCATTAGACTTGGCCCACAAAGCCCACCAAGATTTGCCCAAAGCCCTTTCCCTAAGAATGAGGAGACTTCTGTTAGTTCTTCTCTCTCTTGGTAACAGACATCCCAGACTTGTGGGTTCAATCAGTGGCTTCAAAGGGAATATAAAACACTACCCTGTTATCTTAAATCAACCAAACTCTATCTAAGGACAGCCATTTTTGCAGAATGACAAAAGAAATGTGTTGTGCAGCTAAAAACTCCATCAATACATGTGCACATACAAGTGTGACATCATCCGAGATTCCTTCTCATAATGACATCATAAATAAATCAACCTATGGTGTGTATATATAATCAGTAAAAAGCGCAAGAAAATAGTCCTAAAAATCACTTCCACTCCAAAAAACTAGAGAGTGACTCAAACAGTCAAAGTCCTTCTGCTGTTGAGTGAACTCACAGCCTTTTTTTATATGTACATTCAATGTGCATCACCACACACATGATTCAGGGTGGACCCTCATCTTCAAACATTAACCTATAGATTATAACAGGTCAATAAACACTTTACCCCTTTCCGGGGAGTTAAAATAAAGCCTCTGAATGGTCACGGGTCTCCCTCTTTCTTCCACTGTTCAGAAAGTATTTGTGTATCTGTACAGCTTACAGACCTACAACGTTGCTTCCAGCTGCCCAGGTCCATACGCCATACTGACCTGACCTCCTTCTGTTATACTCTCATGGTCACTTCAGAGCTTATATCAGAACTGTTCAGCAGACTCTGCTAAACAAAACAGTAGCTCTGATCAGCAGATGACAAGAGCTATTCCTCCAAAAAAATTCCCTTTGCTGCCACTAGCACAGTGACACTTGTCCCTTGCTTTAACCTAAAATACACTCCTCCCCCACCTCACTAATCCCTGCAGCACCTCTCACTATCTCCCCCCCCAACTGATCCTGCCCTCACCGCAACACCGATCCTTCCCTGCAGCTTACAGCTTCCTTCCTCTGCCCTTCCGCTGGGCTTTTATGCTGCTGGGGAGTCAGAGGGAAAAAGATTCAGCTATATCGCCCCCTTTCCATCCCCCTGGCATTCTGACCCCTCCTGTAGTGCCCCCATCCACGATCTCCTGGGACTCCTCCCTGCAGTGTAGCTGGCCAGCTTTCCCTCCCCACCTCCCACCGGCATGAAGGTACTGCTTGGGAAGGAGATCGTTAGGATGGAGAGCAGGGGGGCTGGTAAACATGTGTTCACCAGCCCCCTTCCTTTCTTGGATGAACATAGTAAGTGATCGGTACCGATCACTCCTATGTTCAGTCATCATTGTGGCATAGTAAAAAGTATTTACTATGCTCCAGTTTATGAATGATTAGGAGCGTGTATGCAGAGACTTCAATTCATTCATATGTGTTGCAGCTGAGCCTGCAGAGAAAGGGACTGAACTCTGTCTTCAGCCCCTTTCTCTGTCTAAAATAATAAAGACAGGTCTGTTTAGACCCCTGATGTCTCTCCAAATTGTAAAAAAAAAAAAAAAACATAGGGTAGATTTGGCATGCGTCTAAATCACCCTTGCCTCTGTGAAGCCCGAGGCTACGCTCCAGAGGCTACTGACAGGCAGTGAGGAAGCAATGCGGCGCCGCCTCGCCACCTGTTTTAACCCTGTTTTTGCTGACAAATGCGCCACAACTGCATGCATTAATCACAGTTGCGGGGCGCACCTCCCCCATTGCTTTGTATGTGTAGTATTCGGTAGGCGGCATCGCTACAAGTCAGGTCAACTTTGCCACAGGCACAAAGCATCACGGCCCCAGTCTGTAAACACCCCAGTCAGCTCCTTATTGCAGCTACTGCTTCCAACTTGACATCTGTGTGGGTGCATATTCCTAAACTCACACTGTCAGCGTTTGGGGCCATGCACCTACTGCAGCATCCGAATTGATATGAATAGGACTGCCTGCACAGGGATGCACAGAATACTTGTGCATCCCCATGCAGGTAAACGCAGACTACCATGGACGTACTCTTTAGCACACCCCACTGAATGAGGCCTTAGTAGGAATGTAGCAGGAATTATGTAATTTATATTGTGTTTATATGTGCAAATAAGGATTTTAGTGGGGGTTTTCAGTGAAAATAGTGATTTGATAAACATTTGTGCATAAATCGTGGGGCTTTAAAAATCAGTAACATCTTCTTTTGAGTTTACTGGTCAGAAAATATATGTTGGGGGGGGGGGGGACTTTTACAAACACTGAAAGCTGTAAGTGAAAAATTAAAACCTCCAGATTTTTAAAGAAATTTGGATATTTACATTTTTGCATACACTTGATTTTTACCATTTTGCAATAAGGCTCCATTTAAAATTTACGAATATTTGTTATTTTATACTCAACACAGATTAAGCTTTTATATTTAGTATATAAAACAAATATAAAACTGTGCTTGTGAAATCAAATAAACAGTAAACATTAATTGCAGCACCATTAATGTTAAATATTATAACATAAAAAGTATTACAAAGAAAATGTGTTGCGCTTAAATAATACAGTGAATCCAGGAGTCATTATAACCCTAATGTGACGGTTCAATAATCTGATAACTTGTGCAAACAATATCTTGAGTGCCGGAATCACCCCCTCGTGAATAAACCACCACCAAATCAATGGATGTGTTCTTACCAGAGAGCGTTGACCACCTATTACGGGGGGGTGTCAAAAAGGGCTCGTGTATTCTATATACTCCATCCACAGACAGAATCCAGCACACAGAGGGCGAAGGAGATCATCCTAGGTTGTTCATGGAAATGATACTCCTCTCATCTGTGGCCACAGTTCCAGATGCCGTGTATCACTGTCATGCGTCTGTGTGATTTTGAACTTGGATCCTTTCAGTTCTGTGCTGCAACTCTGTCCACTCTGCCACTGGAATATCCAGATCTCTGCAGCACTTGGACACTTAAAGAACTTTTAAAGTGGAAGTTCCACTTTTGGGTGGAACTCCACTTTAATAATGATTTTAACGTATTTTTAGCAAAAAAAATGTGTTTTCCGAAATATATGGTGTTGGGGGGTCTTTTACAAGTTCTGAAAGCTGTAAGTGAAAAATTAAACCCTCAACTTTTAGAGAGATTTTTGCATACCTTCAATTTTCACCATTTTGCAAAAAGGCACAATTTAAAATTTTACATTTAGTTGAAATTTAGCAGGAATTTTGTAAAATGTGCTGTGTTTTTAGCTGCTAATAATGATTTCATTGTATTTTTAGTGAAATTAGTGATTTGATGAACATTTGTGCTATCGCAGGGTGTCACGTACCTGGTGGTAGAGTCTAACTTATGCAGTGGGCAACCTCTCTTATGGCCCTGGTTCCGGAACCCCTGTTAGAGCAGACAGTGAGTTTAAAAGAGCAGGGGGCACGAGGGCTAGACTGGTCACTGGTGGTGGTGGTGTGAAGGTCGTCCAGAGGTTTGTGCTAGGCTGAAGAGTAGTCATACAGGCCAGGTCAGTAGCAGGCAGGCAGAGCAGTACAGAAGGAGCAGGCAGGCGGATGGTCGGGTGCAGGCAGGTTCGGCCACAGGCGGGCAGCTGAGGTAGAAGGGGTCAGGCAGAAGAATAGTCATAGGCAAGCTGGGGGTTGGTGCAGGCAGAGTTCAAGCAAGTAAAGGGTCATGCTGGGTCACTGGTAACAGGAAGTCTAAGGAACAGATCACTACGGGACACAGGTAACGCAGTAGAATGGACAGCACTTGCTTCCTGGTGCTGTCCGTTTAAATAGGCCGTTTGACGCCATTGGCAGCGCGCGCCCCTGCCGTCCGTGCACGCCTGCACACAGGAATTTAAGCCAGAGTCTCAGCTTGTGTTTTCTGACATTGCCCCCCCCAAAGGGCAGCCTCTGGGTGCCCAAATGGGCCCTTAATGCTGGGTGGCTCCTCCAGAAAGACTCAATGAGTTCTTACGCATGGATATTGTCCTCGGGTTCCCATGCGCTTTCTTTGGGTCCGTACACTTTCCATTTGACCAAAAAGTGGGTGGAACCCCCTCTTCTCCTGCAATCGAGGATGGCTTCCACCTCAAACTCTTCCTCTCCATCCACCAGAACTGGCTTTGGTGGAGCCATCTTCCGCTCTGGGAAGGGGTCCTGGGTTACAGGTTTTAGCAGGGTGACATGAAATACCAGATGAACCCGCAGGGACGGAGGAAGATCCAATTCGTACGCCACCCTGTTAATTCTTCTCTTCACGGGAAAAGGACCAATGAATCTTGGGCCCAGTTTCTTTGAGGGGCACAATAATCGCCCGTTCTTGGTTGCCAACCAAACCCGGTCACCTGGTTGTAGGTCCAGTTCCCCGCATCTTCCTTTGTCGAAAGCCCTCTTGTTGCATTCCTGTGTCTGAGACAGTGTTTTCTGTAAGAGTTTGTTTCTTTCCAGGAATTCGGTTGTCTTCTGCACGGCAGGCACCGCGCTGTCGGGGATTAGGTTGGGTATGAACATGGGGCGGTAGCCGAGATTCGCCCTGAACAGAGATTGCTTGGTAGCTGAGTGTATGGTGTTGTAGGCAAATTCGGCTATTGGCAGTAACTAGACCCAATCGTCTTGGGAAAAAGAAGAATAGCAGCGGTAATACTGCTCTAAGGTCTGGTTAGTCCTTTCCATCTGGCCATTTGTCTGGGGGTGATAGGCCGATGAGAATGCCAATTTGATTCCCAACGCTGAACATAAGGCTTTCCAGACCCCGGATGTGAACTGCACCCCACGATCCGAGACTATGTTAACAGGGATCCCGTGAAGTCGAACCACCTCTTTAATGAAGGTCTCTGCGGTCTCAGCTGTGGTAGGGATGCCTTTCATAGGAATGAAGTGCGCCATTTTGGTAAGGTGGTCCACAATCACAAAGATTGAGTTGAATCCTTCAGATGGGGGGTAGCTCTACTATGAAATCCATAGAGATGTGGGACCATGGCTGTTCTGTGATGGGAAGCGTGTTCAACAGGCCCCAAGCTTTAGCCCGGCTGGTCTTGTTTTGGGCAGACTGAACAGGCACTGACATATTTTCTGCAGTCCTTGTCAACGGAAGGCCACCAAAATGAGCGCGACAGCAGCTCCGCAGCTTTGCAACCTTCTGGTCGTGGCAAAGTTCCAATACTGTTAGGCGTTGCTCCATAGGAATATAAACTCTGTTATGGTACCACCACAGCCCATACTTCATTATCAGCCTAGGATCAGGAGACATGGGGAATTCGGTCAGAGACCGTCTGATCTGAGATAATAGATCTTCTTGAGTTAGCAAGAAGTTCCGAGATGAAAGGATGGTATCCGGTGGTGCGGAGATTCCGGGTTCACAGAACATCCTAGACAAGGCGTCCGGCTTTACGTTCTTCGACCCGGGCCTGTAGGTGATGTGCAATTGGAAGCGAGAAAAGAATAAAGCCCAGCTTGCGTAACGGGGTTTCAGTCTTTTGACGATACGCGAGTATTCAAGATTTTTATGGCCGGTGAAGACCATGACAGAATGTGCAGCCCCCTCCAACAGGTACTGCCACTCCTCCAGGGCAAACTTGATAGCTAGGAGTTCCCGGTCCCCCACATCGTAATTTCTCCTACATGACATGTGGGTTATATGCAGATCCTATTAGGAGTTAACTAGGCAAAGAAAGAAAGCAAGCTGGGCCCTCCCAGGGGGCTGTCCTCTCTTCCCATATAATCCCCCTACTCTGCTCAGTACATCAGTTTTAACATGCCTAGTGCAAGGATTTGACCTGGCTCCCTTATGGGACCTGCGGTTTAGATTTTTACTACCGCTTTTTTATTTTTTCTCAAGCTAATGAAGATTACTATCAAGAAGCCGGCTGGGGCATAGAGGGTTCCTGAAAAACCCTGTACTTTCCCCAGCACGGCCAACCGATGCGAGCCAGTCCCAGGATATTAGTGGGTCCCGCGGCATTGTGCCCGTTCCGTGCGGGCGGCCAGTGGGTGATCCCCACTTGTGCCCAGTGTCCGGATTTGATCCTGTCCAGGGGCTTGTGGCCAGCAGCATCCCTCCCCAGCTGGGGAGAAAAGTCTGCAACCGGGTGGCTACCCGCTGCGCCCGTCAGGAGTGGTGAGTGAGCCCCCCTCTGCCCCCCTAGGGGCGCTGGGGGGCCGCCGGGCGATTTTGGCATCTCTGCCTGCGTTAGCCGCCGGTAGAGGTGGGTCGCTGGGGCTCTCCTGGGTCCTTTTCGTCCGTTGGCACTGTGTGCAGACCGCCTAGGCCGCCATGTGGCGATCCGCCACCATTTTGCGGCGGATCGCCGCCATGTTGCCGTAGCCGCGGCCATTTTCTATGGGATTTTCACTACCATGCTGTGGCGGCCATTTTGCCAGAGCCTCGGTCTTCAGCAGCCCTTTGGCCTCTAGTGGATGTCCTCGGCGGCCATATTGGAGTCCCTGCATGCTGAGAAAATGTGCTTCTGCCGTTTTTCCTTTCACTTTCCTGGGACGGTGTGGCTGGCTGCTGATGGCGCAAGCTCTCTGGCAGTCCTCAGGACGTTTTTTGGTGGCAAAAACCGCAAGTATAGCTGGCTCCCTGGGGGTGCTGGTGGCGGTGGGTGCAGTCCTGGGTATCCCTGGCGTTCTGAGGGGCGGTGGTGTGGTTACAGTGTGGGGGTGCCGCTAGTGGTTGTTCTCACTCTGTGTGTTCAGTCTGTGGGAGTGATGGCAGATGACCCTGCAGGGCCCTCTGAAGAGGATTTAGCTGCAGCGCAACCTGCGTTGGGATCCCTGGTGTCCCTAGAATAGCTGCGGGCGGTGTTCGATGATTTTCTTCCCAGGGTGGGGCCGAGCAAGGCCCCGGGGGCCCCTAAAAAGTGCCCCCTCCCCCTTGTTCCTCAGGGGAGGATTCCGAACCGGAAGTAGCTTCAGGGGTCACGGGGACCCCCATGGAGCTTTCTGAGGGTGAACTTGATCCCTCGGATGGGGAGGAAGACCAGGGGGCTAAGGCAGCGTGCGAAAAGGCACTGGTGTCTGCAATAATTTCTGGCATCCATGCGTCTTTGCGTCTGGACCAAGATGGCGAGCTGCAGACATCTACATGTCTGCGGGACTGCCAGGCCTCCTAGGTCACCCAGAGCTTACCCTTATGTTACATTTTTTGATCATCTGATCTATCAGGAATGGCAGCGCCCGCCGCATTCCTTCACCATGCCAAAGCGTATCCCTTTGAGGATAATTTCATAAAGAAGTGGGTGTCCCCCTCGGTGGACCCAACGGTGGTGCGACTGAACAAGGCGACGACTATTCCCCTAGAGGGGTCACGGTCGTTTAAGGAGCCTGCTGATAGGAGGACACCATGGCGGCGCAATATCTGTCTGAATGTATGGCGGAGCTGCAGAATGATCTGGACTGCGGCAGAAAGCTTGAGGCGTCGCAGAAAGCAGAACATGTGTTTCATGGTATCAAATACCTGTGTGATGCAGCTCTAGTCCTGCTCCCTATGTTGTCCAAAATGTCTGTTTTTGCAGTCATTATCAGACGGGTCCTCTGGTTGTGTTCGTGGTCAGACTACGCATCCAAAAAAGGTTTAGCGGACCTCCCCTTTCAGGGTGGCCGTCTCTTTGGGCCTCAGTTGGACGAAATCATTAAGGATTTCACGGGCGGGAAGAGTACCTTTCTTCCGGAGCCCAGGCGGCGAGAATTTTGCCGCAAGCAGGGACCTGTCTCTTGGGGTCAGAAGAGGTTTTTTTCGTGCCCCTGGGCAAGGGCCCGCGAGCCGGTAAGGCTGCTGTAGGGGCCGGTAAAAGACCCTGGCAATGCAAAAACGAAAAAGCAGAGGATAAGCCCTCCTCAGCATGATGGGTTGCCCCCATCCGAAGATCGAGTGGAGGGACATCTTCTGGGGTTCGCAGACAAGTGGACTGCCCGCATTTCCGACCGGTGGGTGCAGGAAGTGGTGTCCTCCAGGTACAGGATAGAGTTCAGCACTCTACCCCCAGACATGTTCTTCCCATCAAACTTTTTCGGGGCGGTTCAGGCACTCTCAGACCAGGGGGTGATCGTGCCGGTGCCTCAGCCAGAGAGGTTTCACAGTTTCTACTCAAACCTATTTGTGGTCCCCAAAAAAGGAGGGGGGTAAGGCCAGTTTTGGACCTGAAGGCGCTAAACTTTTATGTGAAAGCGCGAAAATTCTGGATGGAATCGGTCCGCTCGGTCGTGGCCGCCTTACATCAGGGGGACTTCCTGGCGTGCCTGGACATCAGGGACGCGTATTTCCATGTTCCCTTTTGTCTCCGACACCAGCGCTTTCTACGCTTTGCAGTGGGAGATCTCCATTACCAGTTTGTGGCACTGCCCTTCGGTCTGGCCTCGGCTCCTCGGGTCTTCACCAAGTTGGTGGCCCCAGTGCTGGCGCTACTGAGGCAGAGGGGCATTGCGGTGGTAGCTTACCTCAACGACTTGCTTCTGAGATCAGAGTCTGCCTCAGCCCTGGAGGAGAGCGTGGCCATCACCATGGCCTCCTTAAAGGACTTCGGTTGGCTGATCAACCTGCAGAAGTCGACATTGACACCGTCCTGTCGCCTGGAATATCTGGGTCTTATTCTGGACACAGTGCAGGCGAAGGTGTTCTTACCCCCGGCCAAGCTGCAGTCCCTGCAATCAGCAGTGCAAATCTTACTGTCTCACCGGCAGTCATCATTACGGTTCTGTATGCGGGTACTGGGGCTCATGGTGTCGGCCTTCGAGGCGGTACCTTATGCTCAGAGCCACACTCGGCTACTTCAGCGAGCGATTCTGTCTTGGTGGGACAGATCCCCACTGTCTCTGGACCAGTTGGTCAACTTGGATCATCAGACCAGGGCTTCCCTGGCCTGGTGGCTTTGGCCCCAGCTTTGACGCAGGGAAAATTGTTTCTTCCCCCAACGTGGTCGATAATCACGACGGACGCCAGCCTGTCGGGCTGGGGGGGGGGGGTCCTGGGCTCTCTGTCGACCCAGGGTCATTGGTCGGCGCAGGAATCTCGCCTTCCGATCAATGTGCTGGAGCTAAGAGCGATCAGACTCTGTCTATCCCGCTGGACGTCGAGGCTGCAATGGCCCCCGATTCGGGTTCAATCGGACAATGCCACAGCGGTGGCATATGTGAACCATCAGGGCGGAACGAGAAGTGCGGCAGCAGCTGCTGAAGCAGCTCTCATTCTGCGTTGAGCAGAACTTCACGTTCCGGCAATATCCGCCATCTACATTCCAGGCATAGAAAATTGGCAGGCGGACTTCCTCAGTCGCCAGACGCTGGATCAGGGGGAATGGTCCCTCCATCCAGAAGTGTTCAGCCAGATTTGCCACAAGTGAGGCACGCCAGACGTGGACCTCATGGCGTCTCGGTTCAACCACAAAGTAAAGACCTTTGTGTGCAGGACAAGCGACCTGTTGGCGGTGGCCACAGACGCGCTCATGGCACCTTGGGTTCAGTATCGTCTTCTGTACGTCTATCCTCCCATCAAACTTCTCCCGCGCCTACTGCGCAGGGTGGACGCGGAGGGAATTCCGATGATCCTGGTGGCTCCGGATTGGCCTCGGCTTCTGTGGTACGCCGACGTAGTAAGAATGGTGGCAGACGCTCCCTGGCGTCTCCCGCTGTGAGACGATCTGCTGTCTCAGGGACCCATATTGCACCCTGCTTTACACTCGCTGGCTTTGAAAGCCTGGCTATTGAGTCCCAGGTGCTGAGGGACAGGGGTGTAGACAACTCAGTGGTCCCTACCATGCTGAAAGCGCGCAAGTGTACTTCGCGCACAATTTATCATCGGACCTGGAAGGCCTATATTGCCTGGTGTGAGGCGGGGGGTTAGAGCCCTCGCTCTTATGTGGTGTCTAAGGTCCTGACTTTTTTACAACAGGGCCTGAATAAAAAATTGGCCTTGAGTACTCTCAAGGGCCAGATTTCAGCCTTGGCGATTCTTTTCCAACGCCCTTTGGCGTCACATTCCTTGATTCGTACATTTTGTATAAGGTGTGCGCCATGTGGCTCCTCAGGTACGGTCGCCTATGGCACCGTGGGATTTGAATTTGGTGCTTTCAGTGTTTCAGAAGCCACCATATGAGAAGATCAGGGATATTCCCTTACAATTGTTGTCGCAGAAAGTGGCTTTATTGGTGGCCATTACATCCGCTAGGCGGGTGTCTGAGTTGGCAGCGTTGTCCTGCAGGTCTCCTTACTTGGTCCTGCACAGGGACAAGGCGGTCTTGCGCCCGTCGCCTTCTTTTTTGTCGAAGGTGGTTTCTTCTTTTCATATTAACAAAGATATTGTTCTTCCTTCGTTCACATCCTAAGGAGATTGAGTTGCATTCCTTGGATGTCGTACGGGCTTTGCGGGTGTATTTGGCGGCTACAGACTCTTTTCAGGGGTCTGACGTGTTTATCCTGGCGGATGGTCCACGCAAAGGATTGGCGGCCTTGTCGGCTACTGTCTCTCGCTGGATCAGACAGACCGTGACGCATGTGTATTCTGTTCGGGGCAAAGTGCCTCCTTTTCCTTTCACGGCTCATTCTACCAGGGCTGTTAGCACTTCCTGAGCTTTTCAACACCAGGCCTCTGTGTCACACGTGTGCAAGGCAGCTACTTGGGCCTCAGTGCACACGTTTACTAAGTTTTATAAAGTTGATGTGTCCGCATCTTCGGACGCTGCTTTTTTCCGTAAACTTTTACAGGCGGCAGTGTAGGCGCGTCTGGTGCCTCTTCAGAGGTTCTGTTGTGTACAGTTGTTGTCGTTTGCCCACCCCTCTTAATGATACAGCTTTGGGACATCCCCACATGTCAATGGAGAGCTGCGTCTGTCAGTGAACGTAGGAGAAAAAGGGGATTTTATTAAAACTTACCGTGAAATCCTTTTCTCTGAGTTCACTGACAGACGCAGCACCCACCCCTCTGCGTATTTTTCGGTACGGCTTGTTACGAACTGATGTACTGAGCAGAGTAGGGGGATTATATGGGAAGAGAGGACAGCCCCCTGGGAGGGGCCAGCTTGCTTTCTTTCTTTGCCTAGTTAACTCCTAATAGGATCTGCATATAACCCACATGTCAATGGAGAGCTGCGTCTGTCAGTGAACTCAGAGAAAAGGATTTTATGGTAAGTTTTAATAAAATCCCTTTTTTTCTTGGGGGCTATGGGGTGTAGGGAGGCCTTTGGACCTCGTCTCTGGAAAAGGTCTGCTCCCATCGCAGTTTCTGAAGCGTCCACTTCCAGGATATAAGGTAAAGTTGAATCCGGATGCTTTAGAACAGGAGCGGATGTGAATAATTTCTTGAGCTTCCATTTGAGCCTCAGGAGACCAGTGGAAATGAGCATTCTGTTTGGTGAGTTGGGTGTTAGGTGATATGACCACAAAAAAACCCTCGATAAACTTCCTGTAGAAGTTGGCGAAGCCTAGGAACCATTGGACCCCTTTCCTGTCAACTGGAGCTGGCCAGTCCAAGATGGCAGAGACCTTCTCTGGGTCCATAGTGACTCCGGTAACTGAAATGATAAGGCCCAGAAACAGAATGCTGGAGCATTCAAATGCACATTTTTCGCCCTTTGCATAGAGCCCATGATGTTGAAGGCGCTGTAAAACCCACTTGATGTGCCTGCGGTGCTCGTCCAGTGTGGCAGAAAAAAATGAGGATATCATCCAAATAGATGATGACTAATTGATCTAGGTAGTCCCGGAAGATGTAGTTCACCAAGTGTTGGACAGTGGCCGTAGCGTTGCAGAGCCCAAAAGGCATCACAAGGTACTCATAGCGGCCGAACCGTGTCCAGAAGGCCGTCTTCCATTCGTCATCCTCCCGGATGCAAATGAGGTTATAAGCCCTGCGGAGACCCAGTTTAGAGAACTCAGTAGCTGAGCCGAGCCTTTGAAATAGTTCAGGGACCAGGGATAGGGGATAACGGGTTTTAACCGTGACTTTATTGAGGTCTCTGTAGTCAATACAGGGTCTAATAGAATGGTCCTTCTATTCTACAAAAAAGATCCCAGCCCCTGCAGGTGAAGTGGAGGGCCGAATGAATCCTTGTTTTAGATTCTCGTCAAGATAGGCCTTGAGGGCCTTCAGTTCCACCTCTGAGAGTGGATATATTCTATCGAATGGTACCTCAGCACCGGGCAACAGCTCTATCGAGCAGTCGTAAGACCTGTGACATGGAAGTTCATCTGCCCCCTTCTTGCTGAACATATCCAGGAAATTGTGGTAGACTGAAGGAACTGCTATGCGGGTCTCCTGTTCAGGGTCAGAGTCTAAGCATAGCACAGAAGGAGGGGATTCTGGGGCCAGAAGCTGGCAGTGGTGCTGACAATAGGAGCATGAAAACTGAACCTCCCGAGTGGTCCAGTTAATGGTGGAGCAGTTTACCCGGAGCCACGGTAGACACAAGATAACAGGGAAAAGAGGGGACACAATACCGTCCAACAGCAGGTGTTCTGAGTGGCCGCTTGTTTATCTGGCAAGAAGAGGGATGGTTTCGTGGGTGACTGCACCTGACTTAATGGTGGACCCATCAGCCAAGCGGATCACCATCCGATGGGTCTTAGGTCTAAGGGGAATTTGATGTTGAGCTGCAAACGTCAAGTCCATGAAGCGGCTGCATGCTCCTTAATCAAGGATGACTGGGACCTGGATACTCCCATTGGGAAGCTGCAGAAGGAGGACAAGATGAGTAGTAGTACTAGGCAAGGATAACGCTTCAAACTTGATTGGACAGGAACTGACAAAGTGTCCGGGACCCCCACGGTACAGACAGAGGTTATGGGACAGACGTCAGTGTCTCTCTTCAGGGGAAAGTGAGGGACGTAGGAGCCCAATCTGCATGGGCTCAGGAAGATCTTGTGGAGAGAAAGAGGAGGTTGCTGGTGGAGCCAGTCCTGGGTAGCTGGGAACTCTGGGTAACATCCAGGTAGGTCATGCAGAACCTGTGTATCTCTCAGCTCTGTGTTCCCGCATGCGGCGGTCAATCTGGATGGCCAGATTGATCAGGGCATCCAGAGATCGAGGGACTCCTACAAGAGCCAGCTCGTCCTTGAGCAGTTATAAGAGGCCCAGCCTGAACTGGTGGCATCATTCCAGGCCGTATCCACGATCCAGCGCCGGAACCCTCGAGACATAGTTCTCCACCGTACGGTGGCCTTGCTGGAGCACGTGGAGACTGGCCTCTGCGGTCGTACCCTGGTGGGGGTCCTCATAGAGCCGGCCATAGACTGAAAGAAAAAGTTGAGGTCAGCAGTTTCAGGAGCCTTTTGTTCCAGTAGCCGGTGGGCCCAGGCCTGGGGTTCATCCAGTAAAAGAGAAATTATCAGTCCCGCCTTGGTGGCTTCCAAGGAAAAGGTGCGGGGTTGCAGGGCAAAATATAGCTTACAGGCATTACGGAAAGCCCAAAACTTCTTACGATCCCCCATGAAATATTCAGGCAAGGGTATCTTGGGCTCCGTGGGCAAGGTGACGATAGTGCTGCAACAGACTGGCCGGAACTTGATGGAGCTGATATGGAGAGCTCCTGGACTCTGCCTTCCAATCAGGTGTACCCCTCTTGTAAGTTCTTCACCGCTTGGATGAGTCCGGATAAGTGAATACCTAGATCTTCCATCTGAGAGGGTCCATGCGCAGACTCGGACATGGCTGTCCGTTGCTGTCGCGTACCTGATGGTAGAGTCTGACTTATGCAATGAGCAACCTCTTACCACCCTGGTTCCGGAACCCGTGGTAGAGCAGACAGGGAGTTCTAGAGCGCAGGGGGCATGAGGGCTGGACTGGTCACTGATGGTGGTGTGAAGGTCGTCCAGAGGTTCGTGCTAGGTTGAAGAGTAGTGGTACAGGCTGGGTCAGTAGCAGATGGGCAGAGCAGTAGAGAAGGAGCAGGCAGGCGGAAAGTCGGGTGCAGGCAGTTTCGGCAACAGGCGGGCAGCTGAGGTACAAGGGGTCAGGCAGAAGAATAGTCGTAGGCAAGCTGGGGGTTGGTGCAGGCAGAGTTCAAGCAAGTAAAGGGTCAAGCCGGGTCACTGGTAACAAGAAATCTCAGGAATAGATCGATATAGGACACGGAACGCTGTAGAAGAGACAGCAAATGCTTCCTGGTGCTGTCCATTTAAATAGGCTGTTTGGCGTCATTAGCGACGCGCACCCCTACGTGCCCCCATGCATGCCTGTGCACAGGCATTTCAGCCACAGTCTCAGCTTTCTGACACAGGGCCTTAAAATCAGTAGCACCTTCTTTTTATTCTGCTTGTCATGTGCTTTCAGAGAATATATAGTTTGGGGGTCTTTTACAAATTCTGAAAGCTGTAAAGGAAAAATGAAAACCTTCAGATTTTTTACAGAAATTTGGATATTTACATTTTTGTGTACTTTCGATTTTCACCATTTCACAAAAAGGCGCAAATTAAAAGTTACAAATATTTGTTATTTATTAACTCAATGCAGGTTAAGCTTTTATATTTAGTAGGAATTTTGTAAAATTTGCTGTGTTTTTATCTGCTAATGATTTTAGTGTATTTTTAGCAAAAAGATTGTTTTATATAGTAATCTTCTAGTGTCTTTCCAGGTCTAACCATACTACTCAGTGCCAATGTGCTCCCAAGTCCTATAAATCATAAACCATATACAGCAATATAACACAAATAAAGAACATATTTGCAAAACATAACATATATGCAATAAAAAGTGTCTCTCCACATAAAACAGCTGCCGCTATATTAAATACATAAGCTAAAACACAATAGTAATGAATAACATCAAAAGCACACAGTCTTATGATAGATCTAATACTGATGGCCACGCTCCTGTCAATGGTTAAAAAACATGACCGGCATTCATATGTTGGCCATATGTGAATTGATAGCTGCCACCTTGTGATTTAACCACTTGCCCAACCACTTTAATAACCTCTGGGTTTTTTATTTCTTGCAACATAAGTGAAAAAAAGTGTGAACATTTTGAAAAAAAAAAACACTTTTTTTAGTTTCTGTTATAAAATTTTGCAAATAATTAATTTTTGTTCATAAATTTAGGCCAAAACCTATACTGCTACCTATCTTTGGTAGAAATAACCCAAATAAGTGTATATTTGGTATTTGTGAAAGTTATAGAGTCTACAAGCTATAGTGCCAATCATTGAAAATTGATCACACCTGATGTACTGATAGCCTATCTCATTTCTTGAGGCCCTGAAATGTCAGGAATGTACAAATACCCCCCAAATTACCCCCTTTTCAAAAGTAGACATCCCAAGGTATTTAGTAAGAGGCATGGCAAGTTTTTTGAAGTTGTACTTTTTTCCCACAATTCTTTGGAAAATTAAGAAATTATTATTATTTTTTGCAAACAATTTTCATAACAACAAGTTATTTCTCACACACAGAATATGCATACTTCCAATTACACCCCAAAATACATTCTGCTACTTGCCCTGAGTATGGCGATACCACATGTGTGAGACTTTTTCACAGCCTGGCCACATAGAGAGGTCCAACATGCAGGGAGCACTGTCATGCATTCTAGGAGCAGAATTTTCAAATCTAATTTCCGAACGACCTATTACACTTTTGAAGGCCCTGAAGCACCAGGACAATGGAATTACCCACAAACTGACCCCATTTTGGAAAGCAAACACCCCAACGTATAATCTATGAGGCATTATGAGTCTTTTGAATGGTTCATTTTTTTCACAAGTCTTCAAAAAACGTGGAAAGAAAATGAAAACGCTTTTATTCTTACACAAATTGGTCAATTTATAAGATATTTCTAACACATAGCATGTACATGGCAAAAATTAACCCCCAAAATATATTTTGCTACTCATCCCGAGTATGGAGATACCACATGTGTGAGACTTGCACAGCCTGGCCACATAGAGAGGTACAACATGCAGGGAGCACCATCAGGGATTCTAGGAGCAGAAATTTCACATCTAATTTCCTAACCACCTATTACACTTTTGAAGGCCCTGAAGCAGCACCAGGACAATGGAATTACCCACAAAATGACCTCATTTTGAGGGCGGGGACTGACCTAAGATGGCCGCTTAGGAGTTGCTCTCCATACATCGGGCATGGCTCAGCACATGTTCCCTAACAGGGAAATGAATCCATAGCCCCATGCGGGACTGCCAGGATCAGTGGATGTAACTGCACGGCCGAGAACACGGAGCCGAAGACATAGCCTCCGGTAGTCATCGCTTGCTACGACCGTGTTAGACGAGCGCCTGCCTCCTTCATTGCACACTGCTGCTTCTCATCACGTTCTCCTGTGTTCTCTTCCTCCTCTCAGGAGAAGGTGTCAGGACTCGGAGCCACGCTGTCAGTGCTGCCTCCACATAGAAGCACCAAGATAGACGGTAAGAGCATTCATTTTTCATCTATCTCTGGCTCCTGGCTTAGAGGCGATCCTTAAACAACATACACACCGATGTATATATATCATTGCAGACTCCCCCGCGCTCTAGCGGAGGGCCCCGAAATAAGATCCGGAGGCTGTGACTGGGTCAAGAGGAGCATCGAGGGCTGACCCTCCCTTATGCCAGTTGTCGCTTAGCGGGAGAAGCGGGCGGCTGAGGCACTGAGACCGAAAATCGTTTTTGGCTGGCTGTGGTACCCATACACAGTTGGCACCAATAAGTAGCATTGTTTACCATCCATCAGTGAAGGGGGAAAGATCTATATTTTTTAAACTCCTGTAGAGGCTGAGGTGAAGGCTGCCACTGTACCTCTGGTAATATACCGAATGGTACCGTGCAGCCAGCAGAATTCCTGCGAGCACTTCAGCCTCTGGAACAAGGCTAAGGCACCCTAGTGTGGTCCTTGGCATAGACCCTTGGAGCTCAGTCTGTCCAAGGAGCCCCCCTTTATGTTTATTGAGGGGGACGGCAGAGGTGAACAGAGGCAATAGCTGGTCTGGGTCCCAAATAAATTGGACAATTATCAATAGGACACAAACATAAACAACAATAGAGGTGGTACATGAGCCAGGGCGGTTTACCTTTCGGATAGGGAGCATGAGAGTTTTATCTGACCTCTTTTATTATTAAAAGGAAAATCCCCCCTCCTTTTTTTTTGCTTAGAGAGGTCAATTAAATGGAGTTTTGAAGTGTATTGAATCACAAACAACAAGAGGGACAATACTAACCTAAGGGGAGAGATACCTCTATGACAAAGGAAAGAAATTGGCTGGTATTACTGTCTATACCCTTTCAGGCTCTCATAAAATAGTAATCATAGACGAAAAGAAGGGAAGAAAGGAAAAAAAGGATAGGGCAGTGCCATGCCTCCTAAAACTCCCAGGCACAGAAAGCCAAAAAGCTATCTATTGGCCCCAAAGATGGAAACACTCCCAAAGTACAAACCTCACAAGGCATCGATATAAAGGAGTACTTCCAGCAATCTCAACAACAGATGGAGACATCTAAAGGTAGAGGACCAGATGAGGAGACAACACATGGGAAAAGAAGTTGATAATCTTCAAGAAATACAAATTGGTATGACATCAGTAGGCGATATAGGTCAGAAGGAGCCCTGGAATATGGAAGCCCATATAAGGTCATTGCCGACTAGAGGCGATATGGAGAAGTATATATCTCATCTTGAAACGTGTTACAAAATAGAATTACAGGAAGTAAGGTCCTCTTTAGAAAGCGTTCAAGAGAAAACAAATATTGAGAAAAGCGTAACAAAATTGGAGGAAAAATAATTCAATCTGAAAAAGAAAAGCAAGAGATAACTCAACTGTAAATAGAGCCCTTCTGGAAATAGATGATCAAGAAAACAGGAACAGAAGGAACAATATCAGAGTTAGGGGTTTACCTGAGGCAACAGGACCAAATGATCTAATACCAACCCTCCAAGGCATTTTTAATACACTATTACAACTGCTTCCTTCAGAAGAAATATTACTGGATCTGGCACATAGGTCACTGGGCCCCAAAAAACAAGACCCTCAGAGACCAAGAGATGTGATTTGTAGAGTTCATTTCTACCATATAAAGGAAAGAATAATGCGGGCGGCGTGGCAACAGAAAAAAGTTGATTTTGATGGAGCCCAGATAATATTGTTGCAGGATCTTTCTAGATATACCCTGGCTCTGAGGAGGGCATTAAATCTATTGCTTATGCTCCTAAGAGAAAGGAATATCCTGTATAAATGGAAGTTTCCGTTTCAGATTCAGGTACATCATAAGGGTAAAAAGGCTATTTTCCAGGAGGTTGAAGATCTTCCAGACTTCTTGAAGACCTTACAACTCCTGGAGGTTGATCTACCACTCTGGCCTCCAAAATTCTCTGGAAATTTTAATGAACATGCTAAAATAAGATGATACATAACTGATTATACAGTGTGGGGTTTTTGAGGGGATGGGAGATGGTGGGGAAGCTCTGGGTAAGAGGTTAAAAGTATGGGGATTAAATATTGGGATTTCATAAATTTCCCCCCTCCCTTTTTTTTTTTTTTTTGCCACATTTATACCTATTTCACATTTTTTACATTTTTATAAAAATCTGCACGTAAATACACTTTATAGTTTACGGGTAATAGTGCGCTACCCCTCAATCACATTTTCAAGGTCTTTAGCAAGAAACGCTAGATTTTTGTGTCATCTTTATTTTCACTGTTTAATTTGGATTGGGGTTTTTATCCCCTGATGGGGGTTACCCCTTCTCCCTTTTTTTTTTTTTTTTTTTGGCACATTCACATTTATTTCACATTTTCTAAATCTTTACACAAATCTGTCTGTAAATACATTCTATAGTTTATGGGTAACAGTGCGCTACCCTTTGATCACATTTTTGAGGTTCTTAGCAAGAAATACTAGATTTTTGTGTCATCTCTATTTTTTGCTGTTCGATTTTTTTCTGCCCCCCCCCCCCCCCCCCCCCTCCCTCTGTTTTCTCTCTTGGTTTCCTTGAGATTTTTTTTTTTTAACTTTTCCCCTTTCTCTGGGTTATTGGAACTTAAGATAATTGTTTAAATATTTAATAAAAAGGTATAACAGAAGTATAGTACCTCGAGGAGGGACACGGGAGGAGATTATGTGGAGGGGGGAGGGGAGAGAGAGGGGGAGAGGAAAAGAGGGAGGAGAGGGGGGGGAGAAAAAAAGAGGGGGAAAAATATTATGGATTAATGCATATCCTTGTCAGAAATTAATTGTCTTTTTAAATTAATTTGATCAATCGGTGGTTCCGGCGTCTCCTGCAGGTAAAGGCAAAACTATTGTATGGGGGGGGGGGGCGGCCGGGGGGTGGGGAGACAGCCTGCCTAGCTGGTGATGCGGCTATTAATAGGGTTATCCCGCACCCAAAGGATAGGGATCCTAATATTAGGAATATACAGAAGGTCATTTAGTTATGTAGCAAATAAGGTTGCTAGAATTTAGCTAGGGTGGTGGTAGGGTTTTTTTTTTTTCCCCTTCTTCTTACTATAGGCCTGTTCTGTTCTTTCAATGCAAGAGGTCTTAACTCTCCATTTAAGAGAGCACAAATCTTAAATTCATTTCATAAACAAAAAATAGGGGTAGTATTTTTTCAAGAGACGCACTATCGCTCGAATTGCATTCCAAATATTCATAATAAGTATTATCCAGCATGGTACCATGACACTTTCCCTTACTCCAAAACAAGAGGCATTTCTATTGCCATTCACAAATCTCTCCCTCACCAGGTCTTGGGCTCCTGGGGTAGCGGGGATGGCAGAGCTCTGCTCCTAAAGGTGTCCATTTATGGAGAGAAATACACATTTATCAACTTATATTTACCAAACCAGGAGCAAATTAAAACAGGGATACATATGTTGATAGACCTTATGGACCAGGCAGAAGGTATCGTGCTCATTGGCGGGGACTTTAATTTTGTCCAGGATCTTGATCTGGATACCACTGCAACTCGCTCTTTTCAGAACAGCAAACAGACAAATAAATATAAAGAATTTATGACGAATTTAAAATTGGTCGATACATGGCGAGTTCATCATCCAAGCGATAGAGACTATACATATTATTCTAGGGTACATAATACATACCACCGGATAGAATTTTTTCTGATAAATCATTTTGGACTCCCCGTTGTCTTCTCATCTGAAATGGGTAATTTTGTTTGGTCCGATCATGCGCCAATTAGTGTTGAAATCGAGCTCTCGGGTTACAAAAGATCACGTGGCCAATGGAGATTAAATGACAACTTGTTGAATGACAAAATATGTGTTTCAGAAATTCACCAGACGATTTTCAAATAGATTTTGTTATTAATCTAATGATTAAAGTTAGGTGTTTGCCTGGTGCTACTGTTAGGAGAGATAAGGGGCGCATTGTAAGAATTGTAAAAAAAGCTAGCGAAGAGTGCAATGTTGATGTTGTTGTGCACCTTGGCACAAATGCTTTGTCCCAGAATGATGTGCATTCTGTGCAGAAGGATTTTCAGAATTTGGGCCAGGATCTTCAACAGTTAGGGTGTACTGTTACATTTTCAGAGGTCTTACTTGTGTATAATGGACAACACAAGAAAGTACTTTGGATAGCAGAGTTCAATGTTTGGTTAAAGAATTGGTGCAAAGCTGAAGGTTTTGGTTATGTTAGTCATTATGCTACCCGGTGGTCGGACATTGAACTTTACAAGAGAGATGGCCTGCATCCCTCACACAAGGGCACTGAGCTTCTTGGTATGGAATTTAGCAACTTTTTGGACATGCATTTAAACTGAGAAATTGGGGCAGAGATGTAATTGTTGAGGAGCGTTTCTGTCCCCAGCAGGTTGAAACAAATGTGAGGATTCATGTTGGTAATGACTGGGCTGATGAGGTGGTCACTTCAGTTAAAGTTTCTGACTGGGAAATAACTATACCAGGGTACACACTATACAGGAATGACAGAGTAGGGAAGAGGGGAGGTGGAGTTGCCATATATGTAAAAAATGGCATAAAACTAACATTAATTCAAAAGACAAATGAAATACTTGAAACCCTCTGGGTCTGCCTTCCAACCAGGGAGGAATCTTCCCTTAGAATTGGAATAGTATGCAGACCCCCAGGACAGAGTGAAGATTATGATAACTTGTTGATTGATGAGATAACTCAAATGACAATGAAGGGAGAGGATTTGATTATGGGTGACTTCAACATGCCTGACGTTAACTGCAATTCTCAAACTGCTATTACAAGCAGGAGCAGGGATGTAATGGAAGCACTGAATGGGGTTTCTCTAAAACCGTTAGTAAAAAGCCCAACCCGAGGTGATCATATTCTTGACCTAGTACTGACAAATGGGGATCAACTGTCTGATGTTGAGGTGGGGGAGAATTTGGGTTCTAGTGATCACCAATGTCTTTGGTTTGATATTAAAACAAGAACTGAAAAATCATATACAAAAACAAAAGTTTTAGATTTTAAAAGGACAAATTTTGCTGGACCCAAGCTTGCTGGACCCAAAGCAACATGGCTTTACTGAGGGCAGATCGTGCCAGACAAATCTGATTGAATTCTTTGACTATATTACCAGTGTTTTGGACCAGGGTGGTGCTGTGGACATAGCGTATCTTGATTTCAGCAAGGCATTTGATACAGTTCCACATAATTGGTGTGAGACCCTAGATAGGAAATCGGTTGACGTATAGGTGACTTGGTGGGTTCCCAATTCAGGGTCGAACATGTTGAAAACATAGTCTAGTAATACACCTTGACATAGTTTACGGAACGACTTTAGTTCTATGCGATACAGGTGTCGTGGTGGGACCAGGTTTTGTGACCATTATATCAGTTTCTTAAGTTAGTCTAAACAGACCGTGCTAGACGGGAGTCATTTCGGTACAACGAAACCCAGGTCGTTCGAACCCAGGTCGTTTTAAACAGGAAAATTTTAGATTTTGAAAACAAAAACATATACTAAAAAGTCAAGAACAAAATTATAGTTTGGTTTCTGTAACCACTAGTGATCTTGGGTTTAAGAGGGGGTGGAGTTGTAGTCTGTCAACTAGGGGTAAACAGTCATGATCCAGTTCTTATACTAGTGGAGCCCAACCCGAAAAATGATTGCCAAAATCTCTTTGGGGTAAGTCACGAAGGTAATGTAGGGACGAGGACGAACATTATCGTCA
>BLSH010022043.1:398533-424240 GCA_018402905.1 Glandirana rugosa
TAATGCAAGGACTTCAGCGAGAACTATACAAAATAGGGGGTCTGGAAAGTGGTAAAAACAATGGGCAGAGACTTGAGCAAGATAGAATAGGTATAGAAAAACATTCACACCAGAGGTCTTGACCTGTGTCATAAGATTCACTCCAGAGTGATTTCTAGATATATCTCCTTAGTCTTGGCGGAAGGAAGACGACCACTAGGGAGATGACTATGTAGGGTCTTAAGATAAACGAAAAGGGTGACGGACCAAGCAGTTCAATATTTCTAAATGTAAAATAATGCATCTAGGGAAAAAGAATCCGCTTAGAGAGTACAGCACTGGGGGCACAGTGTTAGCCAGCACTACAGAAGAAAAAGATTTGGGGGTGCTTATTTCAGATGATTGCAAAATGAGCAAACAGTGTAACCAGGCAGTGGGAAAAGCAAATAGAATTCTGGGATGTATCAGTAGAGGGATCACCAGCAGAAGGAAGGCGGTTCTGATTCCTCTATATAGATCTTTAGTGAGACCTCACTTAGAATACTGTGTCCAGTTCTGGAGACCACACTTACAAAAAGATATGGATAAGATAGAACGAGTTCAGAGACGGGTAACAAAAATGGTGAAAGGTCTGGGGGATAAAACATATCAAGAGCGACTTCAGGAACGTAATATGTACAGTCTGAAGGAAAGAAGGGATAGGGGAGACATGATTGAAACCTTTAAATACATCAAGGGGGTGAATAAGGTTCAGGAGGGCAGTCTTTTCAATATGAAACCAAAATCAGGAACACGGGGACATGACCTCAAACTAACTGGGGGGAAGTTCAAAACTAATCTTAGAAAGTATTATTTTACTGAAAGGGTGGTTGATGATTGGAATAAACTACCAACAGAGGTTGTGAGACAGTCAACAGTAAATGGCTTCAAACATGCTTGGGATAAACATAAATCTATAGTCCGACAACAAGGTTAATGTGAAAAAAAATATAAAAAAAATAAGAAAAATAAATAAATAAAAAGGGGCAGACTCGATGGACTACTCAGTCTTTTTCTGCCGTCACTTTTCTATGTTTCTAAAGACGAAACCTCCCTTCCCATACAATGGGAAACACTAAAATGTGTTTTAAGAGGTATTTTTATAAAACATGGGGCCAGAGTGAAGGAAAACAACATAAATAAAATGTCAAGCTTGTTAAATGATATTGCAAAATATGAGAAAATTCATAAACAGAATTCTACTCCGACAAACTTGATAAAACTGACAGATAAACAAAATGAGCTGCAAGCCATATTGAGCGATCAACCATTGAAATTAAGGGATAAAAACAGGGCCCTGTACTACTCAAAAGGGAATAAACCTGGTAAACTCTTGGCTAGAGCATTACGCCAAAGGACAAATATTACTTCCATAATAAAAATTCAAAAAACATCGGGGGAAGTAACATTCGATCCATGGGAGATAATGGAAACCTTCCAAAACTTTTATTCTAGATTTTATAAAGTCACCAATCAAAAGACCGGAAAACAACTAAACAGGTTTGAACAAAAATGCATCAATATATAAAAGAAACTGCTATTCCAACTTTATCTAAAGAAATAATAGACGAATTGGAAAAAGAAATATCAACAGTAGAAATACTAAAAGTCATAAAAGCCATGGTCCTGGGGAAAAGCCCCGGGCCAGATGGCTTTACTATACGATTCTATAAAATGCTTGGGGAAATTTTAGGCCCTGTACTAAGTAAAACTTTTAATGCAGTCTCTGTGTCCTGTCCTTTTGCGGTACAGGGTATGGAAGCCCATATCTCCCTAATACCTAAGCCGGAGAAAGATTACTCAATCTGTTGGAATTATAGACCCATCTCTCTCACAAATATTGATATACAATTTTTTTCTAAAGTTAAAGCAGATAGACTCACCCCAATTTTACCAACATATGTCCATTCAGACCAAGTGGGATTTGTTGAGGGGAGAGAGGCCAGAGATAATACCTTGAAGACTTTATCGTTGATAGAGTACACACAGAGGAGCTCCATCCCATCCTGCCTTTTGGCCGTGGATGTCGAGAAGGCGTTTGACAGGGTGGTATGGGGCTTCCTGGAAGAAACCTTGAAACAGTGGGGTATAGGTCCTTGTCTATTGGGTAAAATAATGGCACTATATTATAAACCTCATGCAAAGGTTCGGCTGGATGGGACCCTGTCGGGCCCAGTTTTTATCTCAAATGGGACTCGACAGGGTTGTCCTCTTTCCCCGTTGTACGTTTTGGTGATGGAACATCTTACCATTGCTATACAAAACAATCCCAACATACAGGGCATTAAAATAAAAGGAAAAGAATATAAAATGTCAGTGTACGCAGACGACCGCATGTTATATATAACTAACCCAATAATAACTATCCCTAATCTCATTCAGGAGTTTGAGCGGTTCGGAGCACTAAGTAATTTTAAAGTGAATTACGATAAGACTGAAGCCTTAAATGTCTCACTATCAAGTAAAATCCAAGTCCATCTTCAGAAAAACTTTCCGTTTAAGTGGCAACAAATAGCTCTTAAGTATCTAGGGATATATATACCTCGTAAATTAGACAAAATAATAGAATATAATTATGTCCCGTTGATTGACAAAATAATAAAATCACTTCAAAAATATGAAAAGAGGGCTTTTTCCTGATTGGGCAGGATAAACATAATAAAAATTGATATACTCCCAAAACTGCTGTATGTGTTTCAGACAGTTCCGGTGTATCCCCCTGCTGCATTAATTCACAAGTTGCAATTGGTGGTCGGCGGGTTCATATGGGAGCATTAATCTCCCCGTATCAAACCAGATATACTCGCCAGATCTCAAAGAAAGGGGGTTTGGCCCTCCCGGATTTCATGAAATACATACAGGCGATCCATCTAACCAGGATAGTGGACAAATCTAAACAATGGGTTGGACTAGAAGAGGATATTTTGGGTTTGAGGTTGAGATCCATGCTGTGGGTTGCACCAGCAAATCGTCCTAAAGCAGCAAATATGCCATCCCTGGTCCTCTCAACTTTGAGGGTTTGGGATGTACTTGTTAAGAGGGGGGCCCTCTCTACTCGGACTGGGCCTATGACACCTTTGTTTTCTAACCCTGATTTCCTGCCGGCATTAGAGACCCGTGACTTTCTGGATTGGCAGAGACAAAACGATATAAGATTGGCCCAGATCCTGGTGGATGGGGAGGTCACTCAATTGAATACATTAAGGTCAGTAAAGGCAAATGGATACAATATCAACAATTGGTAGCATATATTCACTCAGAGCAAAAACCGGGTCACATGCTATCTAGAGCATATAAAGAGCTACTCCCCAAAGACTTGGATGGAGAAGTAACATTTCTTAATAAATGGGAACAAGAGATTGGGAGGTCAATACCTACACAACAATGGGAAAAAGCACTGACTTTAGTACACAAGTTGTCCCCCTCAATCAAGCATCAGGAAAGGAGCTATAAAATGATATCTAGATGGTATTGATGCCCAGCTGATCTGCATAAAATAAGGGAGAGTGCCCCAGATGCATGCTGGAGGTGTAATAGAGTGGTAGGGAATGCGGCACATGTCTGATATTTCTGCTCAGAGGTCTGCCAACTCTGGGCAGATGTATTTGAGCTATATAGAGAAATTTCTAACTACATTACAACCAGATATAACCATAGCAATACTATCAATTATCCCTGGCTCATTGAAGGCCATCAAAAAAGATATTTTGCGACATATGTTAATAGCAATGAGAACAATTATTGCTCGCTCCTGGAGAAAAGAAGCGACCCCTTCAGTTATAGAATGGGTCTGCAAGATGGGTGAAATAAGATTAATGGAGGGGACAATGTGTGCCGAGACAGGCTCCAGAGAACAGTTTAAAAAGACGTGGGATAGTTACCACAATTCAAGATCACTACTGAAATTTTTATAAATATAGCGATCTCATGGGCCCACATGGTAGGCTTGGATTTATAATTTTTTTTTTGTGTGTGTGTTTGGGTTGGGGGGACCCGCCCTTAGTACTGGCTGGCCCAGTGGATATGGGCAGAGCGCAGTAAGGGAAGGTAAACATAGACGATATGACAGACATGAAAAGGTAGATTATATTGTGTAACATTTGTTAAGCAGGTTGCTTTTCCCGTGAAATGTGTTTTGGACGTTTCTAAGTGTAATATTATATTTATGAATACGTCTCTGTGCCCCCTTCCCGAATGTATGTTACATGTTAAAAAATTGGGTTTTTTTGAGGTTTTTCTTTCCCTAAGAAAACCAAAAACATAGATTAAAAAAAAAAAAATGACCCCATTTTGGAAAGCAAACACCCCAGGGTATAATCTATGAGGCATTATGAGTCTTTTTAATGGTTCATTTTTTTTCGCAAGTCTTCGAAAAACGTGGAAAGAAAATGAAAACGCTTTTATTTTTACACAAAGTGGTCAATTTATAAGATATTTCTAACACATAGCATGTACATAGCAAAAATTAACCCCCAAAATATATACTGCTACTCGTCCCGAGAATGGCGATACCCCTTCTGTGAGCCTTTTTCACACCCTGGCCACATACAGAGGCCGAACATGCAGGGAGCACCGTCAGGCTTTCTAGTAGCATAAATTACACATAAAATTTCATTCATACCTATCACACTTTTGAAGGACCTGAAGCACCAGGACAGTGGAATTACCCCCAAAATGACCCCATTTTGGAAAGCAAACACCCAAGGCATATTCTATGAGGCATGGGCAGCAGATAGGTACTCGGGTGCTCTGATGGGCTGCAGATAAGTACTCAGGTATTCTGATGGGCATCAGATAGGTACTCGGGTACTTTGATGGACTGGAGACAGGTACTCGGGTAATCTGATGGACTGGTAAAAGGTACTTGGGTACTCTGATGGGCTGCAGATAGGTACTCGGTTATTCAGATGGGTTGGTGACAGGTACTCGGGTAATCTGAAGGGCAGATGACAGGTACTCGGTTACTCTGGTGGGCTGGTGACAGGTACTCGGGTACTCAGGTGGGCAGGCGACAGGTACTTGGGTACTCAGGTGGGCAGGTGACAGGTACTCTGGTACACTAATGGTCTGGTGACAGGTACTCGGATACGCTGATGGTTTGGTGACAGGTACTCTGGTACTCTAATGGGCAGGTGACAGGTACTCGGGTACTTTGCTGGGCTGGTGACAGGTACTCAGGTTCTCTGATGGGCAGGTGACAGGTACTCGGGTACTTGGATCGGCAGGTGACAGGTACTCGGGTACTCTGATGGGCAGGTGACAGGTACTCGGGTACTCTGACGGGCTGGTGACAGGTACTCGGGTACTCTGATGGGCTGGTGACAGGTACTCGGGTACTCTGATGGGCAGGTGACAGGTACTCGGGTACTTTGATGGGTTGGTGACAGGTACTCGGGCACTCTGATGGGTTGGTGACGGGTACTCAGATGGGATGGTGACAGGTACTCAGATGGGCTGGTGACAGGTACTCGGGTACTCAGATGGGCTGGTGACAGGTACTCGGGTACTCAGATGGGCTGGTGACAGGTACTCGGGTACTCAGATGGGCTGGTGACAGGTACTCGGGTGCTCAGATGGGTTGGTGACAGGTACTCAGATGGGCTGGTGACAGGTGCTCGGGTACTCTGATGGGCTGGTGACGGGTACTCGGGTACTCAGATGGGCTGGTGACAGGTACTCGGGTACTCAGATGGGTTGGTGACAGGTACTCTGGTGGGATGGTGACAGGTACTCGGGTACTCAGATGGGCTGGTGACAGGTACTCGGGTGCTCAGATGGGTTGGTGACAGGTACTCAGATGGGCTGGTGACTGGTACTCGGGTACTCAGATGGGATGGTGTACTCGGGTACTCAGATGGGATGGTGACAGGTACACGGGTACTCAGATGGGTAGGTGACAGGTACTCGGGTATTCAGATGGGCTGGTGACAGGTACTCGGGTACTTTGATGGACAGGTGACAGGTACTCGGGTACTTTGATGGACAGGTGACAGGTACTCTGATGGGCTGTGACAGGTACTGTGATGGGGTGGTGACAGGTCCTCTTTATTAGGGGGGGTGATCAGTGTGCTTGGTGTACACAGTAGGCGATAACAAGCTGTTACCGCAATCTCCCTCTCACACACGATCGGTGTGTGACAGGGAGAACCCAGTAACAGCGGTTTGTTTACATCACATGACCGGCTGACACAGCACACATGCATACCACAAATTACACCCCAAAATACATTCTACTACTCCTCAATGGGCAGGTGACAGGTACTCGGGTACTTTGCTGGGCTGGTGACAGGTACTCAGGTTCTCTGATGGGCAGGTGACAGGTACTCGGGTACTCTGATGGGCTGGTGACAGGTACTCGGGTACTCTGATGGGCTGGTGACAGGTACTTGGGTACTCAGATGGGCTGGTGACAGGTACTCTGGTATGCTGATTGTCTGGTGACAGGCACTTGGGTACTCTGATGGACAGGTACTCGGTTACTCTGATGGGCAGGTGACAGGTACTCGGGTACTCTGATGGGCAGGTGACAGGTACTCGGGTACTCTGATTGGCAGGTGGCAGGTACTCGGGTACTCTGATGGGCTGGTGACAGGTACTCGGGTACTTTGATGGGTTGGTGACAGGTACTCGGGCACTCTGATGGGTTGGTGACGGGTACTCAGATGGGCTGGTGACAGGTACTCGGGTACTCAGATGGGATGATGACAGGTACTCAGATGGGCTGGTGACAGGTACTCGGGTACTCAGATGGGCTGGTGACAGGTACTCGGGTACTCAGATGGGATGGTGACAGGTACTCGGGTACTCAGATGGGCTGGTGACAGGTACTCGGGTACTCACATCGGGTACTTTTTGTGGTGACAGGTACTCTGGTGGGATGGTGACAGGTACTTGGGTACTCAGATGGGCTGGTGACAGGTACTCGGGTGCTCAGATGGGTTGGTGACAGGTACTCAGATGGGCTGGTGACAGGTACTCGGGTACTCAGATGGGATGGTGTACTCAGGTACTCAGATGGGATGGTGACAGGTACTCGGGTACTCAGTTGGGCAGGTGACAGGTACTCGGGTATTCAGATGGGCTGGTGACAGGTACTCGGGTACTTTGATGGACAGGTGCTCGGGTACTTTGATGGACAGGTGACAGGTACTCTGGTATGCTGATGGTCTGGTGACAGGCACTCGGGTACTCTGATGGACAGGTACTCAGTTACTCTGATGGGCAGGTGACAGGTACTCGGGTACTCTGATGGGCAGGTGACAGGTACTCGGGTACTCTGATCGGCAGGTGGCAGGTACTCGGGTACTCTGATGGGCTGGTGACAGGTACTCGGGTACTTTGATGGGTTGGTGACAGGTACTCGGGCACTCTGATGGGTTGGTGACGGGTACTCAGATGGGATGGTGACAGGTACTCAGATGGGCTGGTGACAGGTACTCGGGTACTCAGATGGGATGATGACAGGTACTCAGATGGGCTGGTGACAGGTACTCGGGTACTCAGATGGGCTGGTGACAGGTACTCGGGTACTCAGATGGGGTGGTGACAGGTACTCGGGTACTCAGATGGGCTGGTGACAGGTACTCGGGTACTCAGATCGGGTACTTTTTGTGGTGACAGGTACTCTGGTGGGATGGTGACAGGTACTTGGGTACTCAGATGGGCTGGTGACAGGTACTCGGGTGCTCAGATGGGTTGGTGACAGGTACTCAGATGGGCTGGTGACAGGTACTCGGGTACTCAGATGGGATGGTGTACTCGGGTACTCAGATGGGATGGTGACAGGTACTTGGGTACTCAGTTGGGCAGGTGACAGGTACTTGGGTATTCAGATGGGCTGGTGACAGGTACTCGGGTACTTTGATGGACAGGTGACAGGTACTCGGGTACTTTGATGGACAGGTGACAGGTACTCTGATGGGCTGTGACAGGTACTGTGATGGGGTGGTGACAGGTCCTCTTTATTAGGGGGGGTGATCAGTGTGCTTGGTGTACACAGTAGGCGATAACAAGCTGTTACCGCAATCTCCCTCTCACACACGATCGTTACCGCAGTTTGTTTACATCACATGCCCGGCTGACACAGCACACATGCATACCACAAATTACACCCCAAAATACATTCTACTACTCCTCAATATGGTGATACCACATGTGTGAGACTTTTACACAGCCTGGCCACATGCAGAGGCCCAACATGCAGGGAGCACCGTCAGGTGTTCTAGGGACATAAAATACACATTTAATTTCTTGACTACCTTTTGCACTTTTGAAGGCCCTGGAGCACCAGGATGATGGCAACTCCCACAAAATAACCCCATTTTGGAAAGTAAACACCCCAATGTATATTCTAGGAGGCATAATGAGTCTTTTGAACATGTCATTTTTTTTTTCACAAGTTTTTGAAAAATGTTGAAAGAAAATGAAAACACTTTTTTTTCTTTTTTTTTTTTTTTTTTTTTACACAAAGTTGTCAATTTATACACTATTTCTAACACATAGCATGTATATAGCAAAAATGACACCCCAAAACACATTCTGCTACTCCTGAGTATGACGATACCACGTGTGAGATTTTTACACAGCCTGGCCCAACATGCAGGAAGCACCAGCAGGTTTTCTAGGGGCATAAATCTAATTTGACTACCTATTACAGTTTTGTGATGCCCTGTAGTGGCACTGATGGGACTGTAGTGGCATAGATGTGGCATGAATGAGAACTGATGTGGCATGCTCCACTAGGGTTTCAAACTCATCAACATGATCAAAATCACAAGCCTTTAGTAATCAGTGTTGTTCTTTCAGGAGGGCCGTTTAAGCTAATGCTCACTCCATGGATAGTCAATCATGTAAAATAAAAACTCCACATAGCATGATCCTGTACATCCACATTTATTGGTATAAATTCCCCCCTTGAAAACGCACTTACAAACATCAATATTATCCGAGCATTATAGTATAACAAAGCCTCACCGGTCGGTACAGAAATGCACCATCCGTTGAGCTGGTTGTTCCTCTCTGTCCGTGACACACACGCCACTTCCGGTCGCCGTATGGCCATGCACTGACGCGTTTCGTCATTACGACTTTGAAGGCGTCCCAGAATTTAACAGCCAATCATCCAGACTGTTAACCCCATGCATGTTATCCGCTCTACACTGAGGTTGTGTATGCGAGCAACAGGGTATTCTACACAGGGTACAACATACCGGGACCTAATTCATCGGCTGAAAAATCACAACTTTACATAGATCGGTGCCTTTTCATGCATCCAAATCACTTGATAACGATATAAGGCATTACCCAGTGCAAGATATATCACAACATTTAAAATATATTTGTAAAAAAGTATTTCTTTAAAATGATAAAACAGAGGGGACGCCGGGGCCCGCACTACACATCCCGGCCTGGCGACAGGGAGACTTAGGCTGGATTGACGGCCTGAGTGACATACGGTCCTACCCGCTGGCTCTCGGTTTTTTTTTTTTGAACTTTGGTGTTTAATGTTTTCCATAAGAAAAAACGCAAAGAATTTATTTCCACGGTATCAGGTAAGAAGTATGTTATCAAGGATTTGATCACATGCGCTACAAAAGGGGTCGTCTATATGTTGGAGTGCCGTTGCGGCTTCCAATATATAGGTAGGACCTCGAGACCCCTACAGGTTAGAATTAGAGAGCATGTAAACAATATCAAGAAGGGTCTACCCACACATAGTGTTTCTAAGCACTTTAGAGATCACCACCAAAGAGACCCAAGAGGTCTGCAATTTTGGGGGATTGAAAGGGTGCTTCATCATTGGAGGGGGGGTAATTTTATTCGGCGTTTGAGCCAGAGGGAATCCTTCTGGATATTTGAGACAGGAGTGATGGCTCCCTCTGGCTTGAACGTCGAATTTGACTTAAACTGCTTTATTTCTGACAGATGAATTGTGCTTATTATGTTTAGGTTTATTTGCTTTTAATCTTTTATTAATTTTAATTGTAATACACCAGGATGTGTCGTGGAGTAATGGAAGGCGTTATGTAAAATTTGGGAAATGTTCCATGTTTGCAACATGCTGTACATGTTTGTACATTTTTGTAGTGTTTAGATTATTGCCAATTGCTTTTTGGCCACTAGGGGGAGTATAGAGCTCTTATGACTGCCTGTGAGACCAGATATTGCTGGTTCCGGCCACCAGGGCTCAACTTCCGGTCATGTGACCGCTCCCTTGCATCACTTCCGTTCATGTGACCGCTTCCTTGCATCACTTCCGGTCATGTGACCGCTCCCTTGCATCACTTCCGGTCATGTGACCGTTTCCCTGTGTGAATCATAGGGCTGTAAAATGGCGCTGTGGGTATATAAGGATTGGGGTGACTTGGTGTCTGTTGCTCCCGCGCTGAGGAAGTCCTGCCCCGGACGTAACGCGTACGCGGAGGAGCGGCGTCTGACGTCACCCACGACCATCTCGGTGTCTCCACAGCACGTTTGTTTTCATTCATTATGTGTGTAATCCTGCACTCGGACGGAGTGCTTTTCATGTGAGTGGTTTTATATTTTTTAATAAATGTAATAGTTTTGCAGAGAGCACTATTTGTGGCATCTCTTTTTCATGTTATCTACGAGGCCTGAATTGAAGTTTTAAGCAGTATTGGAGCCCAGCTGGGAGTATTTCCATCTTTAGTCCTCCTTGGAGGAAGGTGCATTATGGGCCTTGTGGTCCTGGAGGGAAGGTGAGAAGCAATGTGTTCACGTCTGGTGGAGGATTTCACATCACACACCTGTGTTGGCTGTCTTTGTTTTCCATTCTCCTCTGGCATCGGGGACTATTCTCTACTTGCTGGTCATTCATCTAGCATACTGAGAGCTTTAGATGCGATATTGTTTATTTTTTTCTTCCATGTGAGGCCAAATCATCAGCTGGATTTGTATGAAGGACTGTCCATTCAGGAGGGAATTCATTCCTGTGCGTACTCACTCATCACCTGAGAGGAGCAGTGAGGGAGTCTGGTGCTTATGGACTTTTAAGTTAAGGATTATTTCAATATTTGATCATAGCGCTGCACTGTTTCTATTTTAATGTTTTCCATATGCTCGAGCATCAGATGTACTTGATTGGCTCCCTTGCTCCTTCCTATGTATCCATGGCAGCATCCCTACTGGATCTCCTGAATTTCCCAATGGAGGACTGAAACCAGGACAAATGCTGGAGCGGAGACCCCCACCCGCCCCCGAATGCTTTAGCCTCTCCGACGCGGCCTGAACCCTGTTCACCGGTCCCGTGGGAGGACCTCTGACTTGTACTCTCCTGCTGGGCTTCATTGAAACGGAAATGAATCTCCACCCCTAGCCCCGTGGATCTTGAGGAGCGGTGAGTGGACCGGAGATATGAGGACGCACCTTTCGGATTAATAATCTGAGACTGAATCGCTCCGGTCTACTCGGCTGTCGGAACCATACTCGTCGGTGCAGTTTCCTGAGGCCTTTAGCTACAGAATGGACTAATATACTTTGCTTTGGTTGCAGTAGCTGCAAAGTCCCTGTTGAGCTCATTATGAGGTACGGTCACATGCAGGCTGGCCGGGTGCTGTGCACTAGTGGTCCACTATGGGAATGAGGGCACTGTGGGGATGGGGACGCTAGTGGCAACGGGACCATACTACTCATGGCATCGCCCTGTGGAGTCCGGGTCATCAGTTCTCTACGGGGCGATTCGTCATTTGTCACTTGTCATTTGTTATTTGTTACTTGTCATGGGTTATTTCTCATACTTCATTTATTCTCTGTTATAAGAATTACAGACATGCAGTTGATTCAGCCTAGCAAGTACCCATTTAGATCCATGTTGCGTTTGTGGGGGAGGTCTAGAGGGGGTGGGGCTCGCTCTCGCTGGCCATCGCGGTGGAGCGTCTCTCCCATCTGGCGCGCTGCCTCGGACGGGGCGGGTCGGCTGCCGGGGGGGCCTCCCCAGGCTGGTCGGGGGAGTGGGGTCCCGCGCCCTGAGGGAGCCGGGGAGGGGGCGTCCCCTTTATCTGTCCTTGCTCGATTATTGTGGACGGGGGTGGGGGGATGCAGCCACTTTTCTGTGCCCTCCTTCTCTCCTACTGAAAAATGGGTTAGTATACAGTTCTTGCGTTCAGAGCCCAGTTCTGGTAAGGTACCGATTGTCTCCAATAACTAGCATTACTGTTTTTGAGATTATGACTTTAGCATGCACACTCTGGTAAACTTAGATGTCTGCTTTTGATTTTGTCTTGTTTAAAGGGTTTGTTTCATGTTCTATAGTTTGGAGAGCTCTGGCAGGAGCTCGACCCCTCCTGTGATTGCCTACCTACTTCCCCAAATAGGCCTACACTCCCAGTGTCTGGCAGACACTTCGTGACTGTTATTCCTCCTGATAGGACCCCATTGGGGATTGGTATTTCTTTGCCTTCCTTCTCCACTCTACTCTCTGACTCTTGACTCTTTCCTTCTCTGTATATTCATATTTCCTTCTCCCCCCCCTTTTTTTTTTTTCCTCCTCCCTCCCCTTCCCCCTGCCCATCATGGATAGTATCTGTGTGACCTCGCTTAACCCCAAGGGACTTAATGTTCCAGAGAAGAGGAGAATGCTCCTCACTGACCTGAGGCGTTCACGTACGGATGTGGCATTTGTGCAGGAGACTCATTTCATCGAGGGGGGCCTTCCCTTCCTGCAGAACAGATTCTTCCCATGCTCCTATCATGCCGTGAACAGGTTTGCTAAGTCTAAAGGTGTCTCTATTTTGATCTCCAGCCGTATCCCTTGGTCACTCATGGAGGAGTGTTCGGATCCGGACGGGAGATATCTGTTCCTTAAGGGCAGTATTGGTGGCATTAAGGTGACGTTGGCTACTATATATGCCCCAAATACTCACCAGGACTCCTTCATATGCAAAACGTTGACAAGGCTGGCGGAGTTTGTGGAAGGTAAGCTGATCCTCAGGGGCGATTTTAATGTCTCGCTTCATCCAGACCTAGATACCTCCTCGGGTCTCTCCTCGGTCTCTGTAACCTCGAGAAAACGAATCCTGCGAGCCTTACATGAACTTAAATGGGTTGACCCCTGGCGCATTTTTCATGATACTGAATGGGATTATACTTTCTATTCTGCCCCCCATCAATCGTACTCTCGCATAGATTACTTTCTTATCCCCCATCAACTTCTCTCCTCCGTGATGGAGGTTACGATTGGCTTGATCACTTGGTCAGACCACGCTCCGACCACTCCACAACTTGCGTTGACAGACCAGGCTTCCACGCCGGATTGGCGATGGCGTTTGAATGAGAGCCTCCTGCAGACCCCTGAGGTCCTTATGGATGTCTCGAAAGAAATCACTGCCTACTTTCAAATAAATGCTACATTAGACAGCGACCCTGGGATTGTATGGGAGGCCCATAAAGCGGTCATCAGGGGTATCCTGATGAAACATGGTTCGCAGATTAAACGCGCGCGTGAACAACGTTTAAAACAGCTTTTGGGAGAGATCCAAGACCTTGAATCAAAACACAAACAGAGACCTTCTCCTACCTTGGGCTCCGAGTTAGCCAACCTTCGTAGGCAGGTAGCGGAGCTCCTTCGGTATAAAGCCAAGGCCTCTTTACAAATCTGTAGAAAAATATCATACGAATCTGGGGACAAATGTGGAAGGCTGCTGGCTAGATCCCTTCGGGCCCAGCGTGCAACATCCTACATTCCTTTTATTTGTAAGGCGGAAGGTTCGAAAATTTCTCTTCCCAGGGACATAGCTAAGGAATTTGGGGCATTTTATGCCTCACTGTACAACCTGCCTACCTCACACCCTGGCCCATCTCGGCTGGAGGACTATCTTGTCTCGGCACATCTCCCCCGCCTCCCTTCTCCGGTACGTGAAGAGCTGGAGCGACCCTTTACACTAGAGGAACTGGGAGCGGCGGTAAAGGTGGCCAAATCTGGGAAGGCACCGGGCCCAGATGGATTTACAATCCAGTATTTAATGCCCTGGGTCAAACTACCTCCTTTCCGCCTGCTACGCTGATGGCACACATTTCGGTCATCCTAAAGGAGGGTAAGGATCCGGCAGCTTGTGGAAGCTACAGACCAATTTCGCTTCTTAATGCGGACCTGAAGCTTTTTACAAAACTCCTCGCGTCCCGCCTACAACCCCACTTATCCCTGCTAGTCCACCTTGATCAGGTGGGCTTTATCCCGGCTCGTGAGGCGCGCAACAATACGATCATAGTGCTCAATCTGGTTCACATAGCTCGCAGTAAGGGTTCTTCATCTGTCTTTCTCAGCACGGACGCAGAGAAAGCCTTCGATAGGGTGAGCTGGGACTTCATGTTTGCCACACTGAGGCATTTTGGCCTTGGTGACCAGATGCTGCGATGGATTTCCAGTGTCTATTCTGGCCCACAGGCTTCGGTTAAGGCTATAATGGCATGTTCTCGGTCCCGTTCCCCATCTCGAATGGTACCCGGCAAGGATGCCCCCTCTCACCACTGCTCTTCGCCCTCTCCTTAGAGCCTTTTTTAAACAAAGTCCGCCTGAATCCAGATATTCTGGGCCTCACACTGAAGGACTTCCATGTAAAGGTCTCCGCCTACGCAGACGATTTGCTTTTCTCGTTATCAAACCCACACATTTCGCTGCCTAATTTAATGAAAGAATTTGAAAGTTATGGGGCCCTGTCGAACCTGAAGATAAATTTCTCTAAATCGGAAGCGTTGGGCATAGCTATACCTTCTCAGGCGTTACAGACTTTACAGCAAAACTTCTCTTTCAAATGGACACATAAGGCCTTGCAATATCTGGGAACTCTTATACCCTCCGACCTGGCGAAGGTATTCGATCTTAACTTCCCTCCCCTACTCGGAAAGGTTAGGACACTTTTGGACAAGTGGCAATCGGGTTTGCACTCCTGGTTTGGCCGCTGTAATATCATCAAAATGTTCATACTGCCCAAATTCCTTTACCTCTTTCAAACGCTACCGGTAAACATTCCTCTTACCTTCTTCCGCCAAGTGAACTCGCTCTTTACAAAATTTGTTTGGGCAAATAAACGTCCCAGACTGCGTAGATCCGTTATGGCACTACCTAAATGCCATGGGGGAGTAGCAGTTCCGGATGCACGAAAATATTACTAGGCAGCTCACTTGGGATGCCTGGTAGACTGGTGTAGTCATGGGGCTACTAAACTTTGGACCGCAATTGAACAGCGGTGTAGTCCGATCCCACTAAGACGTGCGCCGTGGTGCTATGCCCATGTACCGCACTCACTTAAACGTCATCCCATCATGGGCCCTACGCTCCGTATTAGTCACTTGGTCTGCAAAAAAGATGATTTTTCCCCGGCTGACTCACCATTATTTCCTGTCTTGGGCAACCCTGAGTTTGCATCGGGTATAGAACCTGGAGCTTTCCAGGACCTGATGGAAAGAGGCTGCTTTCAGGCCTCCCATTTCCTCAGGGCAGGTGATTGGCCATCGATCCCTGCACTAACACGAAGAGACGGACAATTTGGATTGTCATTGTGGCAAGCTCTGCAGCTGACCCACTTCTTCCGGTCCTTGGGTCCGGTGGAGCATTTCGGACGCCATATCATGCTATTTGAATCCTACTGTGCTGAGGGGGACCCTCTCCCCCGCTCACTATCCAAAATGTATGTATTGCTGACATCGCCGGCCCAGGGCTATACACTTCCCAGCTTGAGTAAATGGGAAAGAGATCTCGGCAGAACCTTTACTCCGGTTCAGAGTCAGAATATAATACATCTGGCCCTGAAATCCTCAATCTGTACACACACACAAGAGAACAACTACAAGATCCTGACCCGGTGGTACTATACGCCCTCGGTTTTACATAAGTACTCCCCGGAAGCCACTGACCGCTGCTGGCGGTGCCGCAGGGAATGGGGGACCTTACTTCATATGTTCTGGGACTGTCCGAAACTAGGTGCTTATTGGTCTGAAGTCCGGAGAATCTCACAGTGGTTCACCGACTTCCCTATTCCTGAGGATCCGGCCATCTTTCTGCTTCATTGTTCACAAATTCCTCTGAAGACCTATAAAATATCCTATCCTTTTAATACTACACTTAGGTGCGCCTCCCTCCCTTTTTCTTTCATAGAGTCCCCCTGCGCTCTATACCACGTTGGCCATCTCCTAGGGTGATGATTATCAAACTTCTCCACTTCAGAGATAGAGAAGCCATCATGAGAACTGCTAGAGAAAAGGGTTGTGTCAACTTTAATGACAATGGAGTCATTATATTCCCAGACTTCTCTGTGGCAACACAGAAGCAGCGAGCCACATTTCTGGGCATCAAACGACGACTTCGGGAACTACAAGTACCACACAGCATGCTATATTCTGCGAGGCTGCGTGTAATTCATCAGGGCAAGACCTTTTTCTTAACGGATCCGAAAGATGCAGGACATTGGGCAGACACCATATGACCTCCTGACCAACAATGCCCTAACAGAGGATCACCTCGCTGATCATCATGCAATATTACAGGATTGCTTTATGCTTCTTTCTCACTGTCTCTGCTTCCTATTTCAGTATCTCATGTGGAAAAGGTCTCCTTATAGTTGCTACTTCAATATCTGGTTATCCGTTTACCGTTATCATGGCTCTACTCTCTAAACTGAGTGTAATATGATGCAAAGGAGACAACTGTTTGACTTATACCTGGAATGCTGACCCCGTCACATGAGTTTGGGTGGGGTTTCCATGTTGCATCCCCAGAATTATAAATGCTGAGGGAGTGGTGGTGGAGCAGAATAGGGACATATTGGAGGCCTTTGTAACGTTTTACTCCTCGCTCTACTCCACTAGAGCTCACTACACTATTCTGGAATTGGATGATTATTTAGTTAATATCACCCTTCCGAAGCTATCAGATAACCAGATATCACTATTAGAAGCTCCTTTAACGTCTGAAGAGATAGACAATGCTATTCGGTTATTTGCTAAAAATAAAACACCAGGTCTAGATGGCTTTCCTATAGAATAGTACCTAACCTATAGGGACCTGTTAGTTCCACATCTACTTAAACTGTAAAATGATGCGCTGAAGACCAGACAACTACCACCCTCTATGTCTGAAGCGCTAATAGTACTTATCCCTAAGCTACACAAAGACCATCTTTATTGTGAGTCATTCAGACCAATTGCTTTAATCAACTCAGATGTAAAGATCTTGGCCAAAATACTCACTCTTTAGGCTCAGTCAAGTGATTACCACTATTATTGGAATGGATCAGATGGGATTTATACCAGGAAGAGCCACTTCAATCAATTTGCGTAGACTGTTCACAAATATGCAAGCCGAGCATGATCTTGTGGGCTCCAGGGCTGTTCTAGCGCTGGATACCCGCAAGGCCTTTGATTCAGTGGAATGGCCATACTTATTAGAAGCATTGTCAAAATTTGGGTATGGGAATAGGTTCATTGTTCAGTAACCCACGGGCGAAATTAAGGGTGAATAATTTTATCTCTGACCTGTTTCCAATCAAGAGGGGTACTAGGCAAGGATACCCACTGTTGCCACTGCTGTTTGCATTGGCGATAGAGCCCCTTGCTGCTTAGGACTAACTCAGCAATTGTGGGCTTAATGATTGGGGGACTGAAAGAAAAGGTGTCTCTGTACACAGACGACATGTTGATATACCTGGCAGATCCCCAGTCGTCACTCCCTATCCTGCTTAGTACGATCGGAGAGTTTGCTTGTTTTTCCAGCTTTCGGGTTAATTGGACACAGTCCTTGCTGTTTTTACTAGACCCATCAGCCTTGATCACCACCGGAATGTCCACTACAAATTGTCCCCAAATTCCTATATCTGGGACTTGTTGTCCAGCAGCCGATCTCTCAATACATTAAAAATAACCTAGACCCACTTATTAGTGAATTGAAGTCCACACTGAAACCATAGACCAATCTCCCTTTAACATTACTAGGTAGAATAAACATTTTTAAAATTATTTTCCTACCTCCATTTTCTTTATATTTTAGGTAACCCCCCAATCTATGTCCCCAAATGTAAATTTTAAGAAATAAATTCAATTATCACTACCTTTTTGTGGGGCGGGCGGGCGGTTTGCATAGCAAAAGATACACTATAATTGCCATTACTCGAGGGGGGCCTAGCACTCCCTAATCTTCAAACATATTATATAGTCTCTCAGTTGGCACATGCCCACTGTTGGTTTTACCCAGAGGCAAATAATGTAGCTACGGCTTTGGAAGCCGCTATCCTCACCTCTTACGAATAGCTACAGAACCTAATTTACCGCTTATCCACTAGAGCAGAGATATGCAATTAGCGGACCTCCAGCTGTTGCAGAACTACAAGTCCCATGAGGCATAGCAAGACTCTGACAGCCACAAACATGACACCCAGAGGCATGATGGGACTTGTAGTTTTGCAACAGCTGGAGGTCCGCTAATTGCATATCCCTGCACTAGAGGCAGGGAGGGATCGGGTATCCTTTCTATGACTATGCAAATTTTTAAGATTTCAAAATTATCATCGGGTGACTCACCCCAATACTCGCCTAATACCCCTCTCTGGGGTAACCCCCAGTTGAGGGAATTTTACCTTAGAACAGATGGCCAATATTGGTTTAAACACGGGGTACGCCTAATTTCCCATATATTTCTAGATAACGAGTTTAGATCCTTCTTGGACTTCTCCAGACACTATGGTCTCCCCCATATAGCAAATTTCCACTATCTCTAAATTTGACACACCGCTGCAATGCAGTTTGGGCTCCGAAACATAAACTTACAATCCTCCCAACTTGAACAACTCATAACTGATCCATCCCATGAGAAGCTTGTCTCCAAATATTATAGATCACTTCTTCATTCTACAACTGTTAGAAGTCATCAAACAGAACTTAAGTGGTGCTCTGACATTCCGGAGTTGACAGAGGATATCTGGCAGGAGAATCTCCCCCTCCAGGTTCCTGCGGTCATCTCTTCCAGAGACAAAGTTATACAGAACTGTTGTATGGATCGTATTACACACCATGCCTACTTCATCGATTGGATAGAATTCCTTCTGCAACCTGCTCCAGATGCAACATGACTGATGGTACGTTTCATCACTTGATATGGGAATGCCCTCAGATCAGACAGTTCTGGTCTGAGGTCACAGCTTTTATCAGCTCGATCACACAACTTCCCAATATATGTAATCCCTTAAGATGCCTGTTTGGCTACATAGATGATGATGAAAACTTACCTAAACATACACAAACCTTTCTATGTATAGAGCTTTTTTATGCAAGAAAAAAAAAAAGATTTCCACGCATTGGAAACCACCATCCTCACCTTCTCTAAATGCTTGGCTCACTTTGATTCACCGTGTGATTCCGCTGTATAAAATGACATGAAACAAGGGGGTGCCCCCGCAAATTTCATAAACGATAGGACCCTTGTATCGAATCTACTAATACTATTCCAGATGACCCCTGAAGGGAATAATCCCTGTCTCTGACTATTTTCTTTTCTAGAATGTGTGCATAGAACGGGGAAATGCACTTTTGCCACCTACGTGTAAGTTCTTGCGGATTGGGCACTTACCAGCAAAATGAATGTATGTTTTCTTTTCTAGAATGTGTGCATAGAACTGGGAAATACACTTTTGCCACCTATGTGTAAGTTCTTGTGGATTGGACACTTACCAGCAAAATGAATGTATGTATAGGGCAGTTTTCCTTTGCATTTCTTTGTCAACCATAAGCTTGTTGTCTGGTACCCCTTATTCTTTATATTGGAAAATTACACTGTAGAAGAGATTTGCTAATGATCGAGCCTTGTTGGCTCCTGTTTTATGCTGTATGTCGTTTTTACGTCTATACTTGTTGTCTATGTACAATAAAAGTTACCCCTTTAAAAAAAAAAAAGAGGCAGAAAATTCTGTGACTCCAGTGATTCTGTGACTCCATATGCAAATGCATCCCAAGTCCTTTCTCTGCCGCTGCATGTAGGTTCTGGGACTGATGGCCCTTATTGCTTAGTTCTACACCAAAATCTTACTGAGGGAAATACTATCCAGATGAAACATATCTTCTGTCTCTGAACAGGGAAATTTGTCTACAACCCTAAACCAGGGCAACTCTTCCATGGTGGCTCGGATCACCAGTAGTATGGGGGGGCGATCCGACTGCAGAAGAGACTATGCTAGGCGATTTGAAAGAGACTTTAGCGCTAATTTACAGTGCAATTCAAGAGACACCGCGCGACTTCAAGCGCTTTACAGCGCGATTTTCAAGTGATTTACATGCTAGACGACTTTGTCTGTGGCCAATCAGAGAATAATCATTGTGGAGTACCATGGGATATTTCTTTTCTTCTTCCTTTCTTCCTGGAAAATCGCTTATATATAGATGGTGATCAGACTTGGAAGCGACTTCCATTGACTTCTATGGGCTGAAATCGCCTCCAAGTAGTACAGGAACCTTTTCAGAAGTCGCCTCAGACTCGGAGCAACTTGAGTAGTGTATATTAAGACAGCCCCCATTCATTTCAATGAGATTTCTGATGTCAAGCGATTTGAAGAGATTTGAGGAGACACAAATCGCTTTGGAAATCTCGGCCCTAGGTGTGAACTGACCCTAAGAGTAGGTCCTTCTTTCCCTGAGAATGGATGGTTCTTATCATGAACACAATCTGCTCTGGCTGGTGAGGTTGGGTGGGCACTCGGGATGCAAAAGAAATGTGGGTTGTTTAGTAGCTTGCAGGAAATATGAGCCATGTGGCTGTCTACTATGTTGGACCCGCTGGATTTCTTTGAGAAATGCAATTGTGATGGCATATGAACACCACAAGGGCAGCTTATGAAGCCTGGCTGCAACAGGAGAAGTGTACCACATCTTTTGCTGGGAGAAATGTTGGGTTCAGGCCATCTCGGCATTTCACATCCTAAAAATTTACAATATGGCAGGCAGACATTCAACAGTATCTTCACTGGATTTGAACTTGATGGTGTCCCAAGGTGGGTGAGTTCATAGTTTATAAGAGATCCACTTGCAGAATCCTCAAATGCTCTCGTGACTACTTAGCACACCACTTCCTGATGTATGCGTTTCCACTATTAAAGTTTCTTTTTTTTTAACTTCTGGGGAGGATTATGTCAGAAGGTATTCTCATCATCCTGATTTCTCCTAACTGGAAAGAAAAGCCTGGTACTTTATCCTGGCTCAGCAGCTTACAGATGCACTGTGGCAGCTTACAGATTAGCTGAACTTTTTGTCCCACAGACCAATTCTGCTGCTCAGTCACTAGCTTTAATGGCATGGCTACTGTAGCTCAGGTGCTAAGACAAAAGGGACTCTGAGCCAGTGATGTCCACCTTTTCCATCAGCTTACTTCCGATGCTGTGAGTCTCTCAGTTTTCACCCTTGGGGCAGTGAGCACTTCTTGGGCTTTCAGCACCAGACATAGTTGTCTCTCAGGTTTACAAATCTAACACCTAGTCCTCAGTCCACACGTTTGCTAAATTTTATCCTGTTGATGTGGATACTAGATCAGACATAAGGTTTTAAGGGGCAGAAGCGAGACCTAGTCACACAGAATTTTGGGGGGTTGCTGTGGCATTGGTTTGCCCTTTGTGTTTTGGCTTGCCCCTCATTTTTGGGGCTGGTTTGGGATGTCCCATATGTTAAAGAATTCAGTCGTATGTCGTTCAGAGTGCTGGAAGAAAAAAGGGTTTCTTCGTATGCACCATAAAATGAATTTCCCTAGTAGTGACACTCTTCTAGTCTCAGCAAGTTCCATGAATAAAGGTGTGCTGACAGCTCTGCGATAATGTCAGCACCAGGGTTGACAACCCCCAACAACTTTTTTTTTACTGTCTAAACATGGAACATTTACTGACAAAGCACATGTTTTAATGAAAACTTGAGAAACTACAACAAGTTACCTGCCTTACTATACAATTAAAGTGATAAAATAATTAAAAAAAATTAAAGTGACCCCTTCCCCCGCAAGCTCGTGCACAGAAGAACGAATAGAAAGAAAGATACGTAAGTCGCGCCTGCATATGTAAACGGCATTCAAATCACACATGTGAGGTATCGCCGCATGCGTTAGAGCAGGGATCTCCAAACTACAGCCCTCCAGCTGTTGTCAAACTACACATCCAATGAGGCATTGTAAAACTCTGACATTCACAGACATGACTAGGCATGATGGGAATTGTAGTTCCTGCACAACTGGAGGGCCATAGTTTGGAGACCCCTGTGTTAGAGCAAGAGCAACAATTCTAGGACAAAACCTCCTCTGTAACTAAACTGGTAACCTGTAAAAAAATGTTTAACCACTTGCCGACCGCCGATCGGCATCTGACGGCGGCAAAGTGGCTCTGTAAGGCGAAACGCCGTCATACGACGGCGGCCGCCAGATCGCGCACAGTGAGCGTGCGCGCGCCGCCGGGTGCGCGCGCCGCCGGAGGCGCGCCCGCGCGCTCACTGTGTCCGGGGAGGGCCAGGGAGCGGGTGCGGCGGCTTCAATTGCCGCCGGCCACCCGCGATGCCCCCCCCGGAGTGAAGGAACGGAGGTCCGTGTAAGTAAACACGGACCTCCGCTCTGTGTGAGGGGGAAGGGCTGTGATCACAGCCTTCCTGTACGTGCAGTCGGTGACCACTTCGGACCTTCCCCAGCTAGGCAAGCCCCCATACAGTTAGAACACGCCCAGGGAACATAGTTAACCCTTAGAGCGCCCCCTGCAGGTTAACCCCTTCACTGCCAATGGCATTTACACAGTAATCAGTGCATTTTTATAGCACTGATCGCTGTATAAATGCCAATGGTCCCAAAAAAGTGTCAAAATGTTCCGACATGTCCGCTGAAATATCGCAGTACCGCTAAAAATCGCAGATCGCCGCCATTATTAGTAAAAAATAAAAAAAAATAAAAACCCCAAAAATTAATTATCATCATCCGTAAACGCGACCACTTTTGCGCAAACCAATCAATAAACGCCGATTGCGATTTTTTTTATCGCAAATATGATGAAGAATATATCGGCCAAAAACGGTGAAAAAAAAGGTTTTTTTATATTTTTTTTTTTGGATTTGTATTTTAGCAAAAAGTAAGAAATTTGTTTTTTTTTTTGCAAAATTGTCGCTCTTCTTTTGTTTATAGCGGCGATCAGAAATGACGCAGAGGTGATCAAATACCACCAAAAGAAAGCTCTGTTTGTGGGAAAAAAAGGACGCAAATTTAGTTTGGGTACAACGTCGCACGACCGCGCAATTGTCAGTTAAAGCGACGCAGCGCCGAATCGCAAAAAGGGCTCCGGTCCTAAAGCTGGAAATCCTTCCGGTCCTTATATGGTTAAAGTGTCGCCTATGGAGATTTTAAAGTACCAACGTTTTTTTTTTTTTATAAATCTTTTTATTTGTTTTTTTAATAATACAAACCAGGAAAAATACATAGACATTAAAAACAATACATAGACAAGACCACCAATGACTACAATACACATCCGCACTCTCTGATCCCTATGTCAGAATCTCATTCTGACATCTTTGTTTCCTTTTTTATTCATCATATGTTCACAGGTCTCCTATCGACCCTAAGTAAAGAAAATACATCATCTCTGCTTCTACCCAAAGAGTAAACCACCTTTATATTAGGAGACAACTTAAAGCTCTTCAGATATAATTGTAGCCATTATATGGTTGGCCAACCATTTTCCCCAGATATTATCATACTTATAAAAACATCCCCTATTCATATATGTATCCCTATATAATGGTATATTTCTATTGACCAACTGCTTCCAAAACAAAAGAGTAGGGGCTGATGATTTTTTCCAGTGTAAGGCAATGGCTTTCCTGGCATAGAATAATGTTATATTAACAAAAGTCTGATCTGCCTTTGTATGGACATCACCTTTCACCAAACCCAGCAAACACACATGCATTGTGACCTGCAAGAGAGTTAAGATAATGGTGTTTAAGAATGTGATCACCTATTATCCAAAAAGCAACTATGTGTCTACAGGTCCAGAAGATATGCAGGAAGTCCCCCAATACATCCCCACATCTCCAACAACCAGCTGGGGATCTAGCATCCATTGCGTGTGTAAGATAGGCTCTATGGACCAATTTAAATTGGACCAATCGGTCTCTCAAGGACATCAAAGAGCTGAATGGGAGTTCCCGCACATCTTCCCAATCTCGATCATCCAGTTCTGGTATATCTTGCTGCCATTTGGACCTAAGGCCATCCAAACCCAAAAGATGTGGGCTTCTCAGAACAAGTCGTCCGAAGCACCACCTCCAAAGTAGACTGTTCAATCAATGGGCCCTCCTGTAAGAACTGCGCATGGAAAGCATGGGAGATTTGAAAGTATCTCAGAAGATAGAAGCCAGATATTTGAAATGTTGCTTTGAGCTGAGAGAAAGTAATTAGTCTCTTTTCTATCTTCACATGAAATACCAACCTAACCCCATGCTTAATCCACGCTGCAGGATCTGGTAGGTTATTAAACTGCTGGAGAGTAGGGTTTAGCCATAGAGGTATATTGGGAGAAAAAGCTTTCTTGGGATAATGTTCACATCTAAGGCCAGCCTCCCATGCCCGTATTGTGTTCACTATTGAAGGGGTCAGATGATATGGTGCCCGACGACCTCTAAATATTAGGAATTTGAGGGCCTCAGTGGATTGCGCCACTGCGGCCTCCAGCCTAATGGAGGGATTGGAGAGGTCCGGGTTTAGCCACAATGAAACCGTAACAAGTTGTGCAGCTAAAAAGTATTTATATAGGTCTGGAAAGGCCAATCCACCTCTATTACATGGACGCATGAGAGTAGCCAGCTTGTACCTGGGAGTTTTTCCCTCCCATATAAAGGAAGAGAACATCTGATTAAGTTTCTTGATAAAGGACCTTGGGATCCATTGTGGAGAGTGTCTAAATAGATATAAATACTTTGGAATTATCTTCATTTTTAGGAGATTTATTCTACCCAATAAGGATAGTGGTAATGATTTACAAGCTCTTAATTTACTTCTAGTATCTTCCAAAACTGGGTTAATATTCAAAGACACAAAATCTGATGCCTGTCTGGAGATCATAACCCCCAGGTATTTGAACTTATCTACCCATTGAAGTGTCAGGTCATGTGGAGCTAAATTCCGGGCTTCAATATCAATCGGAAGTTAACCTTCAGCCCCGAAATGGATGAAAATTAGTCTAAAATCTGTAAGACACCCTGCAAGGAAGGACCTGGATCATTAACCAGTTAACAACCGCCCCATAGACAAATGACGTCTACAGGGCGGTTGCTTAATTCTGGGAGGACGTCTATTGACGTCCTCCCAGAATCGCGCTCCCCGCGCGCCCCCTGGGGCGCGCACACGGGAACATCCGTGACCGTCGGGTCCGGGGGACCCGACTGATCACGGATCGGGGTGAATGGCCGCTGTGAGCGGCCTTTCACCACGTGATCACATGTAAACAAGCCGGCGGAAGCGCCGGCTTGTCTCTCCTCTCCGCACCGATCGGTGCAGTGTGAGAGGAGAGAGGGGGGAGAGAGGACACGCTGCAGCGCTGTGGGCGATGTGCAATGCCCACAGCGCTGCCTAGTGAGAGAATACACCCCCCCACCATCTATTTACCACCCACCCACCACCCCCCAGCCACCATCAGCCACCCTCCTGCAGTTATCTGCAGGAGGGTCTTAATTCGT
>BLSH010022043.1:429559-448944 GCA_018402905.1 Glandirana rugosa
CGCCCTCACCTCGCCAGGCCTTGTCGTGTCCGTCCGGCGGCAGAAGTTATCGTCCTCGTAGGCGGTCAGGAGGGGGGAGATAGGTGGGTGGCAGAGAGACAGGAGGGGGGGAGACAGGTGGGTGGCAGAGAGACAGGAGGGGGGAGATAGGTGGGTGGCAGAGAGACAGGAGGGGGGGGGACAGGTGGGTGGTAGAGAGACAGGAGGGGGGAGATAGGTGGGTGGCAGAGAGACAGGAGGGGGGACAGGTGGGTGGTAGAGAGACAGGGCAGAGGAGAAACTCTCATCAGGTCATTAGGCAGCAGTGGGTGGTGGGGCTTGTGCAGGTACAGTTAGGGAGGTGAGTGTGGGGGTGTGAAGAGGTTCACATAGGCCAGCTGACATGCAGGTAAGGAGGAGAACGGCTGCTCAGTCTCAGACAGCAGCGGTGCAGTGGCGGTGGCTGGCGGATGCTCCTGCTATTGAAGACGGCGGCCTGCCTGTGCTGTTCCGGACCGCTCCACTCCCGCTCCGCCCCTCTCCACTGCCCATCACTACTTCGGGCTCCTGCTGGCTGCTGACTGTCTGTGGTCCTCCGTCTCCTACTGAACGAACGGCTACTCAGCGGTGCAGTGGCGGCGGCCAGCAGGTGCTCCTGCTATTGAAGCCTGAGACCTGCCTGCCTGTGCTGTTCCGGACCGCTCCCCTCCTCTCCGCTCTACCTCGGGCTCCTGCTGGCTGCTGCCTGTCTGCGATCCTCTGATTCCTCCCAAATGAACGGCTACTCAGCAGTGCAGTGGCGGCCTGTGCTGTGCTGTTCTAGGACCAGGAGAGCCACTCCACACCCCGCTCCGCTCCCCAGCAGTATAAGCATGATGACTGTATGACACAGACACTGCATGCATGCTAGGGAGAGGGAGCCTCCGGTCCTCGAGCAGTCCGCCCGGTTGCCGCCCCTCTTAAAGTGCCGCCTGGGTCCGATGGTCCCACTGGGTCCCATGGTAGGGCCGGCCCTGGTACCGCCTCATCAGTGCACATCTGTGCCAGTCATCAGTGCCCATCTGTGCCAGTCATCAGTGCTCATCTGTGCCGCCTCATCAGTGCACATCTCTGCCGCCTCATCAGTTCACATCTGTACCGCATAATCAGTACCCATCTGTGCCAGTCAGTGCTCATCTGTGCCACATAATCAGTGCCCATCTGTGCCAGTCATCAGTGCTCACCTGTGCCGCATAATCAGTGCACATCTGTGCCGCCTCATCAGTGCACATCTGTGCCGCCTCATCAGTACACATATGTGTCATCAGTGCTCACCTGTGCCAGTCACCAGTGCCCATCTCTGCCCGTCATTAATGCCCATCTGTGCCGCATAATCAGTGCCCATCTGTGCCAGTCATTGGTGTACATCTTTGCCACTTCATCAGTGCACATCTGTGTCATCAGTGCCCATCTATGCCGCATAATCAGTGCTCATCTGTGCCGCATAATCAGTGCCCATCTGTGCCAGTCATTAGTTCACATCTGTCAAGCCTCATCAGTGCACATCTGTGCAGTCTCAGTGCCCATCTGTGCCAGTCATCAGTGCCGCATAATTAGTGCCCATCTGTGCCAGTCATTAGTGCTCATCTGTGCCGCATAATCAGTGCACATCTGTGCCGCCTCATCAGTGCACATCTGTCACCAGTGCCCATCTGTGCCCCATAATCTGTGCCCATCTGTGCTGCATAATCAGTGCACATCTGTGCCAGTCATTAGTGCTCATCTGTGCTGCATAATCAGTGCACATCTGTGCCACCTCAGTGCACATCTGTGTCATCAGTGCCCATCTCTACCAGTCACCTGTGCAGCATAATCCGTGCCCATCTGTGCCAGTCATCAGTGCCCATCTGTGCCGCATAATCAGTGCACATCTGTCATCAGTGCCCACCTGTGCCGCCCCATCAGTGCATATCTGTGCCGCATCATCATTGCACATCTGTGCTGCTCCATCAATGCTGGCTCATCAGCAGCAACAAAAATATGGCCAAAAGATCCTTTTCCGCCAAATAGGCGTACCAAATTTTAAGTGCGGCAGACGAGAGCAATGGAGACCTCTCTTCTTCAGATTCCTCTTTAGATTCTGAGTCTGATGTGGAGTATGAGCCCGTCCTCAGCAGTGAAACGCTGACTGACTCAAAGGAGGAAGATGGTCCGCCCGCTAGATGAAGGCATTTTGGTGAGGAGGCAGTAGCATCCACCAGCACCGCAGTGCCATCCACCATCACCGCACGGCTATCCACCAGCACCGCAGTACCTCGGCAAGAAAGGCCAACTACCAGTGGGGTGTCACCTCAGCCCCAAAGGTTTAGGACCCATGCTGACCTTTCCTATTCCCTTCAGAATCCCTTGTGGCTTTCTCCTAATTAAGGAGAAGCTAGAATTCCCCCTTTCACTGCCCAGCCAGGAGTCCGGATGGACACGGTTTATTTTTCGCCAATGGATTTTTTCAAATTCATTTTTACAGAGGACATGCTTGCCTCAATTGTGGCCCAGTGCAACTTGTATGCATGACAATTTATTGCAAACAATCCAACATCATATTACGTTGGTCCCTTTGAGTGGAAAGACCTTACAGTGGAGAAGTTTAAGAATTTTTTGGGCCAATCATTTTGTATGGGACTCAACAAAAAGAACGAATTATGATCCTTTTGGTCAATCCACCCTATCAACCTCATGCCGGTCTTCTCCACGTTAATGTCCCGAACAAGATACCTGTGATGAGGTTCCTGCACTTCAACGATAACACACAGTGCCCTCCCCGAAATGACCCCAGTTACCATAAGCTTTTAAAATTCGGCCACTACTTAATTATTTTTCAGAGAAATTCCCCCAGGTGCTTACCTCAGACCAACACGTTTGTATAGATGAGTCACTAGTCAAATTTAGCAACAGGCTGGGAATAATGCAATGTATCCCGAGTAAAGGGAACCGCTATGGGGTCAAAGTGTACAAACTATGTGACCGAGCCACGGGGTACACTTATGCCTTCATAGTGTACGAAGGGAAGGACTCCCTGCTGCATCCCCTAATTGCCCTGACTAATTAGGATCAAGCGGGAAAGTTGTTTTGAACCTCATTTACCCACTTCTAAAGAAAGGCTACCACTTGTATGTAGACAACTTCTATACAAGTCTGCCTCTGTTCCGAAACCTTCACCGGAAAAACATACCAGCATGTGGCACTGTCAGAAAGAACAGGCAGGGTTCTCCTCAAAGGCTCGTCAATATGAAGTTAAGAAGAGGGGAGACGGCGAGCTTGTGAAATGAGGAAATTCTGGCAGTGAAGTGGAGGGACAGAAGGGATGTCTACCTACTGTCATCAATACACAATAATACCTTTGTGAAGATCCCCAGAAGGAATGGCCTAATCCAAAAGCCAAGATGTGTCCATGAGTACAGTTTATTCATGGGGGCAGTCGACTACAGCGACCAAATGCTGGAACCATACCTTGCCACAAGACGGACATATCACTGGTACAAAAAAGTAAAAACCTTCCTTGGCTACCAGAAGATAATCACTGCCCTACTATTCCCGAATGGCCCACCAGAAAATATTCAATCCGATGCGCTTAGTCGACTCTCCGAACGCCATTCATTTCATCCCTCCCGGACCAACAGGCCAAAGACGCCAGAAAAGATGTTAGGTGTGTAGCAGTGGAGGAATCAGAAGAGACATCACTTATTATTTCTCCCACTGCCCTTCCCAACCAGGCCTCTGCATAGGTGACTGCTTCCGCCGCTATCACACCTTAGTACATTTTTAGTGATTATTAATCCTCAGTTCCTGCCATGTACATTAACACCCCTTATGCCACTGGTTGCTCTTGAACTGACCCTGGCTTGTTATTTGACCACGGCTTTGCCTGCCGCTTTTGTACATACCTCTGCCTGCTCCGGAACTGACCCTGGCTTGTTATTCAACCACGCATCTGCCTACCTATTCTGTACATACCTCTGCCTGCTCCAGAACTGACCCTGGCTTGTTATTCAACCACGCTTCTGTCTACCTATTCTGTACATACCTCTGCCTGATCTAGAACTGACCCTGGACTGTTATTCGACCACGCTTCTGCCTACTGATTCTCTGTATACCTCTGCCTGATCTGGAACTGACCCTGGACTGTTTTACCATGTTTTTTGCCTGCCTCTTGGACTGATCTTGTACCCTGCTACTGGAGTAGTGAGATTCACAACACAGGGGTCTCACATATATGAGGGGCTCCAGAATTTTTTTTCTGGAAGAAGAAAACATTGTTTTTGTTTTCTCTCTCCCAGATTAGGGTCTGGAGACTCGGAGGCTGCAAAGAGATTGGGTGGGAGAAACCTCTACCCCTGTCCCTATTCTGTCCTGACTGAGGCCCTGCTTCTGCCTGCTGCCTGTAGGACTTACTGCCATCATGCCCCTGCAAGCCGCATGAACTGACCACAACTCTGCCTGCTACCTGTACTATGGACCATGTTCCTGCCTTCTACCAGGACCAATCATTTGGCACTTTTGATAATATCTGCCTGCACTGACCCTGGAATGTACATGGACAGTATCCCAGCATGCCGTCTGTACTGACTATGGGCAGTATTCCTGCCTGGACAATTGGATTAGTGGTCGGTTGCCTGAACAATTGTGTTTGCTGTCGCTGACCAAGTCCCTGCCTGCTGTCTGGACCAGTGCTATCCTCCTTTGGACAACTGTACTACTAAAACCACAGGTAATCTTTTGTTTACCATTTGCTCAGCAGAATGTATTTTGGTATGTGCATGCTATGTGTCCCTAGAACACCAGACGGTGTTCCTTGCATAATGTGCCTCTGTATGTGTCCAGTCTCACACATGTGGTATCGCCATACTCAGGAGGAGTAGCAGAATGTATTTTGGGGTGTCATTTTTGCTATGTACATGCTATGTGTTGGAAATATCTTATAAATGGACAACTTTGCGTAAAAAAATGTGTTTTCATTTTTTTCCACGTTTTCCAAAAACCTCTGGAAAGAAATGAACCATTCAAAAGACTCATTATGCCTCATAGATTATAGGTTGGGGTGTTAGCTTTCCAAAATGGGGTCATTTTGTGGGCATTTCCATTGTCCTGGTGCTCCAGGGCCTTCAAAAGTGTAATAGGTGGTTGAGAAATGAGATGTGTAATTTATGCTTCTAAAATGCCTGAAGATGCTACTTCAATGTTGGGCCTCTGTATGTGGCCAGATTGTGTAAAAGTTTCACACATTTGGTAGCGCCATACTCAGGAGTAGCAGCAAAATTTATTTTGGGGTGTCATTTTTGCTATGTACATGCTATGTGTTGGAAATATCTTATAAACTGACAACTTTGCATAGAAAAAATGTGGTTTCGTTTTTTCCCCCCACGTTTTCCAAAAATTTCTGGAAACAAATGAACCATTCAAAAGACTCATTATGCCTCATAGATTATACAGTGGGGTGTTAGCTTTCCAAAATAGGGTAATTTTGTGGCCGTTTCCATTGTCCTGGTGCTCCAGTGCCTTCAAAAGTGTAATAGGTAGTCAACAAGTTAGATGTGTAATTTATGCTCCTAGAACGCCTGACAGCGCTCCCTGCATGTTGAGCCTCTCTATGTGGCCAAGCTGTGAAAATGTCCCACACATGTGGTATTGCCATACTCAGGAGGAGTAGAATGTGTTTTGGGGTGTAATTTGTGGCATGCATATGCCATGTGAGAGAAATTAAGGAAAATAGTTTTCATACTACCGTGATTTTCCTTTCCTGGATCCTCCTCATGTCAGCCTACTATGGGTCAGCTCCACCCCCTCTGACCCCTTCAGGACAACCTCTTTCCAAGCCTATAAGAGACGGCTGTCTGCCCCTATGCAGTGTTCAGTTTACCCACCTCGTGACGGACTTTGGGTGGGAGTTCCTCCGCTGACATGAGGAGGGTCCAGGAAAGGAAAATTATGGTAAATATGAAAACAATTTTCCTTATTCCTGGACCTCCTCATGTCAGCCTACTATGGGACGTAGCAAGCAATCAACCACATAAGGGGATGTAAAGACACAAATAATCAGAATCATAAACCAATATCAATTTTTTTAATGGCCGACAGCCGCCGACAGAACAGTAGACACAAGAGCTTCCGATGCCGTCACAGTTACATTCACTCCGTAGTGCTGAATGAAAGTATTAGGTGCACTCCAGCTAGCTGTCTTGCACACTGCCTCTGCTGACACCTTAGCGTATGATGCACAGGAATCTGCCATGCCTCTCATAGAATGTGCTTTGAACTCCAATGGCGGAGGATATCCCGACTCTCTATATGCCATCTGGATAGTTTTTACGATCTATGAAGACACCATTCTAGGTGGCATAGCCATGCCTTTCCTGGAGCCACCGGGAAAGATGCAGAGCTGATCTTGTTTCCAGAAATCCTTAGTTCGCTCTAGGTATATTGATAAGGCCTGCTCTAGATCCAGCCTAGTCCATTCGTCTTCCGAGTTACTATCCGGGAAAGCCGATAAGACTGATTCCCAATTCATATGCAAAGCTGATGCTAGTTTTGGAAGAAAGCTTGGGACCGGTCTGAGTACTATTTCATCTTTGAGTATTAGGCAATACGGCTCCCTGGCTGAGAAAGCACACAGTTCAGACACCCATCTGGCTGATGCAATTGTCATCAAAAAATTGCACTGAGACAAAGAGCATGATGACACCGGACCAAATGGAGGTGCTAATAAGGCTTTCAGAACTAAAGGCGGGTCCCACTTCGGAAAAAGATTTATTGGAGACCTGATCTTTATTGCTGCCTTTAAGAAACGCATCACTAGAGGATCTAAGGCCCATCTTTGTTCAACATAGCTGACAGGGCAGACTTGAACTTTTAAGGAGCTATACGCTAAACCCTTGCCCAGACCTTCCTGCAGAAATTCCAATATGTTAGAGACTGAGGGTGATCTCAGATCCCAGCTCTTTCCTGACAAATGCTTTATATATCCTATAATAAAGTATTCTTGGTAGTTTTCTTTCGACTAAATGCTCTATTGATCTCCTCCCAGCCTCCACGCCATCAACTTCAGCTTCCCGGCTTCGGGTTAAAATGCTTGTTCTGCAGCAGAAAATCTTTGTGAGAAGGCAGAGGAATTGGCTGACACATCTTCATTTTCTATGCTAGTGAAAACCATGGTCTTCTGGGCCAGAAGAGCCACACCGCTATTGCTGTTACCTCCTGTTGAATCTTCATTAAAACTGTGAGGATTAGCGAGAGAGGAGGAAATACCAACTAGGGGAACGTCCCATGGAATGGATAGAGCATCCTGGCCTAGAGCTTGTGGGTGCCACCTTCGGGAGAAGTAACACGTAATCTGAGAGTTTTCCTCCAATGCCACCCAATCTATGACAGATGTCCCCCAGACCTTGAAGATTTTGAACAGGTATCTGGGATTCAAGCCCCATTCGTTCAGATCCAATAATCTCCGACTCAGTTGATCCACCAGCTTGTTTTGTGGACCCGGAACGTATGCTGCTGTTAAGGAAAAATCTGGCATGCCACTCTGAGCAGGGGGAGGCTCCTGGTGCCCCCTTGCCGGGCCACGTAGAATACCATGGTTTGTTGTCAGAAAGGACTTTGACTGCCCCTTTTGCAAAATCAATTGGAAGGCTACTAGAGCGTGCTGAATGGCCTCTAATTCTAACAGGTTTGAATGCTGAGATAGAGATGCCTCTCATTTGCCCTGTACTTGTTGGCCTAATAAATGAGCTTCCCGGCCTACTAGGCTGCCATCTGTAGTCAGCACTACTGGAACTGGAGGTTCGAGAGGCACCCTGGTATAGATTCAGAGATCTCTTCCACCACATCAGAGACTGTTTTATTGGTACTGAATGGTAGATCTTCTGGGTTTACGAGTGGCGATCCCATTGATGGAGAAAATTGTATTGAAATCTCCCCTTCCGTCATCTGGCCCAGGCTACTACCTGGATCGTGGAAGACAACAGGCCCAGGTACTGCATACACTCCTTGGCCATCAGAAATGGCCTGGTCATTACTATTTATGATTTGGTCTGAATTTCTACAATCTTCCTGAGAGGCAGAAATACATGACCTTGGGTAGTGTTGAATTGCCTAGGAACAAAAAGGAGAAAAGTTTGGCGCTAGTTCTCACCCCTGTGTGCTCAGAGTGCTGACATAATGAAAGGCAGGCTCTGGAGGGGAGAGTCCTGTAAGTGTCCTATGGTGTGATGTGGGGGGGGGGGGCTTCACAAATTGCTGCAGTCTTAGGGGCAAGAGAACCTCTGTAATGACCAAAGAAGAAGAGATGCACAGCGCCTCTAAGTGTAGCCATTTAGCACATTTTATTAAAAACACAAAATCTACTCACCAACAAGTAGTGTCTGCAGGCGTTGCAGTGTAAGTCACTGCAGACTTCGAATTGCCTTCCTAGATACTCTAGGACTTGAGCTGGTTGCAACCGACTCCTGCGATGGTTGATTAACCAACCAAAACATCTGAACATGCTGCAGGTTATCAGCACGTGCTGTTGAAGGAGGGACTTTGATGCGGCCCGGAGGAGAATGTCGTCCAGCTAATGAAAATTTTGAATGCCTCTGATTCTTAAGATAGCGATGACCACTGTCAAAACTTTGGAAAATGTTCTTGGAGCTATGCACACCCCGAATGGCAGACAAGGAAATTGGAAATGGAAGCGATGGTGTGAAGAAGCACTTATGGGCACATGTAGGTAGGCATCCGCTAGGTCTATTGACGCTAGCAAATCTCCCTTCTTCACAGTGGACAATGATGGTTTGCAAGGACTCCATTCTGAATGGAGGCACTTTCATAAAGGCATTCAGGGCTTTTAAGTCCAGGACCGGCTTGAATCCTCCTGAGGATTTTGTTACCCAGAACAGAGGAGAATAGAATCCTTCTCCCTTCTCGTGCTCCAGAACTGGCAGATTTGCTTGAGATGACAATAAATTCTTTACATACATTAATAAACAACGCCCTTTTCTCTGGACAAGAAGGAATCCGGGTCTCCACAGAATGAGACTAGGGAGGTCTTTCCTTTAATTCTAGGCAATATCCTCCTTGAATGATGTCCAAGACTCAGGCATCTTAAACTTCTTCCGCCCCAACCTCTCCAAAGTAAGACAGACTGCTCCCACTTGGGAAGTCTGGACAGGGACCCCTTCAGAAGAGCCTGTCTGAAGCTTTTGCTGGCTTGCTCGCCTTGGCTTTTTTTGCTTTGGGAAAGGCTGGACCCTGCCCCTTCCACTGCCTAAAGAACGGTCGCCCCAGTTGGTGCGCGGAAGCTTTCCCAAAACCTTTTTTAGAACTCTCAGGACAAAAGGGCTGAGGAAATATTTTCCTTTCCTGCGGAATAAGCCCAGAGTTCCCTCCAGAAACTTGTTGAACCTCTGACTCCAAGGTCTTGCCAAAAAATTTCCCATCGAAAGAAACTGAACAAAGGCTGTGCTTGGAAGCACTATCCACTGACCAATGCTTCAGCCATAGGGCTCTGCGCGCCGTCTCAGAATGAGCCATCTATTTCACTGTCATCCTGACCTGGTCCACGGCTACTTCTGCTAGAAAATACACCATGATCTTAATGGACTGCAAAGGGGGAACCTTCGTCTTCCATCACTTAACCCAAAATACTGGCCTCTAACTTTGCAATGCACACCTTTAAGGCTGCCGCCACTGAGGTAAGTGCTATAGCCGGCCTGCAGGCCGCTCCTGTTACCGTGTACATTTTTTTGAGATCTGTATCTATCCTACGATCCATCAGATCTTGAAGGATACTGAGTCATCTAGAGGCAAAGTGATGTACCAAGCTAGTCTCCGTAATGAGGCATCCACCTTAGGCGTGGAATCCCAAAGCTCAGCATCCTTAGAGCGAAAGGGTACAACTTTGAGACCCTGTTGTGGATGTTCAATCTTTTATTGGGCTTTGCCCATTCATCTTCCATTATTTCCTGTATTTCAAAAAAACTAATGGGAGGGACAGGAGTGCCCTTTTCAAGTCCGGATAATATTTTCGGCTGTTTTTTTATGGGGGTGAGGTTCCCTCTTCCCATTTCATAGCCTCCTTACTGACTCCAGTATAGGCCCTCTCACACTGAGGCACTATTAAACTGCCCAAAAAACACTGAGCGCTTTTGAAGAGCTTACCATTCATTTCAATGGAGAGGGGTGTATTTTCACCACCCTGCCAGCGCACTTCCCCAGTGTGAAAGCATTCATTGATTTTAATAAAAATAGGTTTTCGTGAGCTTTTCAGGCGCCTTTTTAGTGTGAAAGCGCATGAAAAGCACCTCAGTGTGAAAGGGGTCTTAGGCTCGGCCCACACCCATGCATCCCCCGCACCCCGCAGACCCACACCATAGAACGTGTTCCACAGGAAACAACGCCAAATACACTGTAGTGCAAATCTGCAAAATGCACCAAAAACGCATGAGTGCGAATCAGGGCAAAAGAAGGAATCAAGGAAAAATCAAATGCATGAGTGTCTGGTTCCAGATCTGACTTAGAATCCTCTGAATGTTCATCTGAACTGTAGCGATATGTAGGATCTGGCTCTGATTCTGAAGCAGATGAGTGCCGCCTAGACCGAGATCTCTTAGATATGGTTTTCAAGCCGCCTTTGACTGTCGCCTTAATATAGTGCTTCACCTGGCGGGCATCTGCTGTATTATCACACGCGGCTTTCTTCAAACAAGAGAAGTATACACCCTTCCCTGGTAGGGAGTTTGCCTCGCATGCCCAGCAGGCCCTCTCTTCTTCCCGGGCATGCTAGCGCTTAGTGGTCGCTTTTTGGTGTTGCAACAGCAGTTGGTCTGGGCTCAAGGCACTGCAATGAGGCACCAGTGAGGGTGATCTGGAGTGGCGTTCCACAGGGATTTTATTCCACCGCCGACCACTCCTCTGACCCGACTTATCACGCTTTGAGCGATTCTCTCTTTGCGGGTGATGCAGCGCTTTAGTACTTCCCTGTGGGTGTTTATCCCGCATCTGGGTCTTCTCTCTGTGTAGAGAAGAAGAATGCACTCTTTTAAAAGCAAAAAAATAAAAACAACAAAAAAAAAACCTTTAAAAATAGCAAACCTTTCCATGCGTTCTTCAGTGCTATAGAGGCAGGCAGGAGGACCAAGGATATCTGGGAACACATAGACAGCCAGAGCTCTATCCAGCAACCCAAGGTAGCAGCCATGTTGAGCTCCCACATTACTCGCCACAGAGGCAGTGTTTTTGAGACAAGCTGGAGCTACAGGTGCTGTAATCACAGCAGGGAAACAGGAACCAGAGCATGGGAGAGGGCGTTCCTATCATACCAGGAAGTGGCCGCTCTCAGCAACCTCCTGAGAGTTCCTGTGGCACTACAAGCCTCAGCCTGCCTGCTGTTTCACTAATTTGCTGCACAGCCCATACCAGCAGTGTTTAACTGCTCTCTAGAGGCCAGTGTACACAGGCAGTCATTTATACTGCTGAACTGAGACTCTGCCTGCTGTTTCACCAATTTGCCACACAGCCCATAACCGCAGTGTTTAACTGCTCTCTAGAGGCCGGTGTACACAGGCAGTCATTTATACTGCTGAACTGAGACCCAGCACCACGGGTACCACCACAAAGGGAGATTTAAAGCCCAGACAGGGTGTCCTCTGAACTCAGGAGAGTGCATGAACCTGTGCAGGATCGCATGGACTTTACAAGGTTTTGCAGTAAGTCTCCTACCATGCTTCTTCGTGTGTGTGTGTGTGTGTGTGTATATATATATATATATCGAGGTGTCCGGAGCGAGGACGAAAAAGAACACTGCATAGGGGCAGACAGCTGCCTCTTATAGGCTTGGAAAGAGGTTGTCCTGAAGGGGTCAGAGGGGGCGGAGCTGACCCATAGTAGGGTGACATGAGGAAGTCCGGGAAAACCCGTTACAATGACAATTTTGTGAAAAAAAAATCTTTGTGCAAAGAATTGTGGGAAAAAATGACAACTTCAAAAAAACTCACCATGCCTCTTACTAAATACCTTGGAATGTCTTCTTTCCAAAAAGGGGTCATTTGGGGGGTATTTGTACTTTCCTGGCTTGTTATGGTCTCAAGAAATGAGATGTAAAGTTGTATTTCTATGGCAATCAATTTAGAGTTGAAAAAGAAAAAATGGGAGCAAGTCTAACCCCATCCCTGACAATGACTATAACAACCAAAGAGAAGAAGACCCCCTCGGGACTTTAAACGGAAAGACTAACTCCTCAAGAAAAAGAGCATATATATACAAAAATATCTTTATTTTATACAAAGCAAAAATGGGTACAAAAGCAGGTATATGCGTGACATACAGCAAGACAACAAATAATGCTGATGAGCATACAAAATGGAACACAATAACAATTAAAAAAGGACCACTGATCTGCCAGGGAGATGGCAGAAAAAGACCCAACGCGTTTCGATGTTATTAGTGGAAATCTTCCTCAGGGGTAAGTGGTCATTGTGTTTAAAAACAGTACATCTATATAACAAAAAAGAAAAAACAAGGGGAAATAATACATGACATAAACAGCCAAAATGTATGCATAAAATCACATTATCAAGTCCCACATATGCATGATACTCTAGAATACTGACCCAGTCATAACGAATACTCTAGAACCTTCTTAATGGAAGAAATAGTAGAGGATAAGCCCTATAACTATCAGTCAAGCCACAGGAATGTGCCGCAAGTCTGAAAAGATGTAATTTGATTTTTTATCAGTGGTGAATGCAACCAGGGTGGAGGTGGAGAGAAAAAAAAAACACAACAGAAAAACAGAAACTTACCAGCAGACAGGCTAGTAGATAACCACAGCCAGTTAAGAAAAATGGCTGGCAGAGTATCTAGAAAAAAATATTGATTTTAATAAGAGCAGGTAGGATAGCCTGCATAAACAGAACAGAGTAGAATTAGACCTGTTTATCTATACATACCGGAAACAGTGGAAGGAGGGCAGGGAAACTCGGCCAGTGGACCAGTATAACAAAGTTCCAGTTTGTTCAAAAAGTAAGAGCAGGAGTGGATCTAGGCAAGCAAACACAGATAAGTTGTATGAAAATGAGCTGTATAAAAACAAACATTACTCAGTAAGGACCCGCCCACAGCCATACACATATGAAAGAAGAAAAAAAAAAAGAGGAAAGAAACATACCCGTCAGGAATATAGCAAAAGCTAAGTCCTTTGGCTCGTAACAGACCAAAAATACCCCCAAAAGGGGAGCCAGAACGAAAGGCTGGGCAGCACACCCCAAACCAATACGGAAAGGCAAAGTGTCTGAAACACTAAATGTAAAAGAGATACCAGGTTCAAAATTTAGAAAGTGGATTAAACCTCATACAGCAAACTAATTATATATATGGCTAGTTAAACACAAAAGGCACCTTGGATACATGGCCAGTCCATGACAAACAGTACCCTGAGCCTGTCAGCACTAGCTAGTTTGCTGGCAGAGAGGTTAAGAAACACACATAGCAGACGTACCTGGTATTCAATAAGTATAGAAGCCCCCACACCGAGTGCCTGAACGGTATCCAAAAGCGCGCCAACCTTATAAATCCTGCAGAGGACCCGGAGGGCCAATTGGAGGAGTACATACCTTGAGGCAAGGGGGGCGTGTGCACGCCCTAATAGACCGCCTGGATCGCAGTTGCCCAGCCATGAGAAGGGCGGAAGTGACGTCATAGCCTGGGCTCCGCGGTTTGCATAGAAACCGGACCTCCGGTTCACAACACGCAAGCCGCACGTCAAGATGCCGCAAAATGCAATAACAGCAATGGGAGGAGATACCACCACGCTGAAGACGGCCTGCACAGTGCCATCTAGTGGGCAGCAACAGGTAGGCGCGCAAACAGCCAAATCCACCGCAGATTAAATAGAAAGAATGAACACGATAGGAAACAGCAAATGCTGTAGATAAAAGATAAAATAAAAGTAGATGAAGCAAAAAAAAAAAAAACACCACTAATTGCAGACTCCAAGGATAAATCAAAGAACTGGCACAAACCAAAAGCAAGTATCACTTAATTGGTAGTTAATTGACCCTCCGTGAAGCAGTGAAAAAACTGACATAAATCAAGAGCAAGTATCACTTAATTGGTATTTGATTGGCCATCCGTGAAGCAGTCATAACCCTCTAATCGGACATTTAAAATTAGGAAAACATGTAATTAAGCTACAAACTCTATGGGAAAAGGGGGTCTACATGGAGACTCATCTACATTTCTAATGATGAATAAATAAACCCCGTTCCATTTGCTAGATACAATGGGAGAGGGGGAAAAAGAAAAAAAATATATATGTCTGGTCTACAAAGGTGCTTGACCAATATAGGAGGCAAGACCACTAATCCAACTCCGGACCACCAGAGATGAACCCTTCCAGAAAAGGTTTATAGGAGATGGCCTCGTTGAGGCCTGGGTAGACTGTAGCCTGTAAGCGAAAAATCCATTTCTGTCCCCTCCCCTACTGCCCATATGAACTCTGTCCAAAATCAAAAATGACACTTTTGGAAAGAGGCCATTATGTTGCCTAATTAAATGCCTACCAAGAGGCAGATCGCTAATGCATTTCTTCATGGTCAAAATGTGTCTATGAGCACGTATCCGGAACTCATTAATAGTCTTACCAATGTAAAAGGCTGAGCATTCACAAAGCAGAAGATCAACAACCCCTTTTGTGTTGCAGTTGGCAAAATGCTTAGGTCTATACAATTCTCCATTGGATAAAGCAGTGGAGAAGGTGTCGTCGAAACGGCAAAAATTAAAGCCCCCACATTTAAAGGTTCCGGGTCTTTTACAGGGGTCCTTGTTGCCACCAATTTTGAATTCGCTGAAAGTGAGGGTATCTTTCAAAGATCTTACTCTTCTGAAAGTGAAGGTAGGGATCACAGAGATAAAAGGGCCGATAATTGGATCTGTACGTAACAGATGCCAGTGTTTCTGGACAATCCTTCTGATCTTATCATGTTGTTTTGAATATTTGGTTATAATCCGGAGTGGATTATTTTCCTGACGTTTTGACTTGGGATTGTACAATAGATCATGTCTACTTGCACTGCGTGCCCTTTTAAATGCCTTCTTCAGGCATGTATTTGAGTACCCCTGGGCTTGAAGTCTGACTCTGAGTGAGTCTGCCTCCCTTTTAAAAGTTTCATCGTCGGTGCAATTCCTACGTACCCTCAAATATTGAGTATGGAGCGAAGCAGCAGCTGAGGGTGGAAGCTCTCTGCATGTAGCAGAGAGTTTCCTGCTGTTGGCTTCCGATAAAGACTACTGGTGAGAAGTCCGTCATTCCCCTTTTGGATACAAGTATCCAAAAAGGTGATCCTTTGCATATCATAGCACATTGTGAATCTCAGGTTGAACAAGTTCTCGTTAAGGACCTGGAGGAACAAATCAAGGCTCTCAGTTGGTCCATCCCAGACGATAAAGATATCATCGATGTACCTATACCATAGGACCACCTGATTCAAAAAAGGAGACAAAGTCTCTGATTGATGTAATGACTGTTCCCACTCCCCCAGGTACAGGTTGGCGTAGGATGGGGCACAACACGTCCCCATCGCCACGCCCTGCACCTGGAGGTAGTGGGAACCATTGAACAGAAAAAAATTATGATTAAGTACAAAATCAAGTGCATCCAGTAGGAAATTCACCTGCTTTCCTTCAAATCGACTGTTTTCCAGTACCACCCGTTTAATACTAGCCAGACCTTTTTCATGTGGAATGGAACTATACAAGCCTCCACGTCAATTTAGGGGGACCATCATGTTTTTTCAACAACCGGACAAGATGTCTTCCCATTTCTTTTTGAAAGAGGTGTCAAGGTTGTCAAGTGTTGGGAAAATTTGTACCCTCCAATCTATAGAGTTGATCTTAAGTTTAAGGTACTGCTCAAAAGAATGTATGTGCCAATGAGTTAGAGACTTTTTTTTCTAACAGCTTCCTCAAATGGAAAAAGATAGACGACAATTCAGTGTCCCCTTCACTGTTCCCTTTAGGAAAAATCTCTATAATAGCCTGACATAAGGGTATCCCAGCCTTGGCCTGCATACGTGGCCATTTCCAAATTCGAATGTGACTAAGCAGAGACTAAAGAGAGAACAATATATGATCGTGTAGACAACCAACACCGCCAAAAAGAAATAGAAAATGGGGAATGGGTATTTGCTACCCTAAATTACTAATAAAGTTGTATTTCTATGGCAATCAATTTAGAGTTGAAAAAGAAAAAATGGGAGCAAGTCTAACCCCATCCCTGACAATGACTATAACAACCAAAGAGAAGAAACCCCCTCGGGACTTTAAACTCCTCAAGTAAAAGAGTACATATATATATACAAAAATATCTTTATTTTTTTCTCTCCTCCTCCACCCTGGTTGCATTCGCCACTGATAAAAAAATCAAATTACATCTTTTCAGACTCGCGGCACATTCCTATGGCTTAACTGATAGTTATAGGGCTTATCCTCTACTATTTCTTCCATTAAGAAGGTTCCAGAGTATTCGTTATGATTGGGTCACTATTCTAGAGTATCATGCATATGTGGGACTTGATAATGTGATTTTATGCATACATTTAGGCTGTTTATATCATACATTGTTTCCCCTGGTTTTTTCTCTTTTGTTATATAGATGTAATGTTTTTAAACACAATGACCACTTACCCCTGAGGAAGATTTCCACTAATAACATCGAAACGCGTTGGGTCTTTCTCTGCCACCTCCCTGGCAGATCAGTGGTCCTTTTTTAATTGTTATTGTGTTCCATTTTGTATGCTCATCAGCATTATTTGTTGTCTTGCTGTATGTCACGCATATACCTGCTTTTGTACCCATTTTTGCTTTGTATAAAATAAAGATATTTTTGTATATATATGTACTCTTTTTCTAGAGGAGTTGGTCTTCCCGTTAAAAGTCCCGAGGGGGTTTCTTCTCTTTGGTTGTTACAAGAAATGAGATAGGCCGTCGGTACATCAGGTGTGATCAAATTTCCATGATTAGCACCATAGCTTGTAGACTCTCTAACTTTCACACCAACCAAATAATATCCACTAATTTGGGTTATTTTTACCAAAGATATGTAACAGTATAAATTGTGGCCAAAATGTATGAAGAAAAATTACTAATTTGCTAAATTTTATAACAAAAACAAAAATAATTTTTTTTTTCAAAATGTTTGGTCCTTTTTCATTTATAGCGCAAAAAAAACACACAGTGATTAAATACCACCAAAAGAAACAGGAGAGAGGACGCGTTTGCTTGGCTGGCAGGCTCCAATGACGTGGGAGGCTGCGCCACTTCGTCAGGCAGTCGGGGGTGGATGTGGAGTAATGTAGAACATAATACACATCATTCTTATAGTACTCATGGGGAGAATGAGGAGGCGGGGAAATGGGAGGGGAAAAGAGGACTGAGATGGAACAACAAACTACACACACCAACTATCGATAATCATGGGAGTAAAAGACCAAAAATATAGTAATAGGTTAACAAAGGCTATTAGCATAGTGTTAAAAAACATGGGTATATGAATATGTAGATATGGAACAGGGGGATATATAAAATGTATAGAAATATAAAAAAAAATGTATGTATATACAGTGAACATATATATATGTGACACCCAAATCCTTATGAACATTGTCACAATAAAAATCCCAGTATAAAAATTTAATTAAAATGGACATTTTGCACATGGAAACCATGAGGGAAAAAACGAGCTAAAATCTGTAAAGCATGTACAAATGGAAAAATGTATAAATGAAAAATTGTATAAATGTATAAGAATAAAATTTGATGTGAAAAAAAAATATATTTTTGATATAAAAATGCTGAGAGGTGGAGTGAGAACTAAAGGTCCTCGCATATGTCTCTAGGATGGAATGGCACACAATCAAATGTCTACGTGTGCCCTAGAGCAACCACACACACACAAGAAAATGGAAGCTGTATATGCCATGATGCTCAACTTGGGGGAATACCCAACAGGGTGTCCATGTGCGTACCTCATGTGTTCCCATTTACCTGCATGTAGAGAATATGCATGTGGGACTACGTCTATGTATACCCAAATGGGTGTATGTCATGAAGATATATGTGGAGATTACCATGTGTATATACGCATGTATGGCCCAGAGGCATCCTCAAGTGATATATACCTATGGTCCTGGTATCATGTATACATGCATATGCATAAAGGACAAGAGAAAGAAGAAGTTAGCAGATTCATAATATGGTGGAAACCACAATACATTCATTGAGGCCTCCAGGCGATAAGACATCCAAAGTATATATCCAAAACGTCTCCCTGGCGCACAATTTCTTGAATCGTTCAGCTACAGGGAGAGTCCCGGGTATCTGTTCAATTACCCAAACTGTTAAACCAGCAGTGGATCTGTGATGGACCTCCAGAAAGTGTCTCGGCACACTGTGGTGGTCCTTGCCTCCTTCGATGGCCCTTCTGTGTTGGCCAAAACGGCATCTCAGTGCACGTGTGGTACGGCCCACATAAACCAATCCACAAGGGCATGATAGGCCGTATACGATAAAGTCAGATGAACAGTTATAACATTTAGATAAAAGGTACGTTTTTCCTTTTACACAAAAATATTTTTTTTGTGCTGTACAAATGAACAGGCTTTGCACAATGCCTTATGGCATTGATACATGCCAGCAAGTGGTACCAAAGTCAACTGGGATTTTTTAGGTGCAATAGCTTTTAGTTTGTTTGGGGCTATTTTACTTTTTAGGTTCGGGGCTCGCCGATAGGTCACTTTGGGTCTGGGTGGAAGTACATGTTGTAGATGGGGGTTCTGTAAAAGGATGTTCCAATGATGCTTTAACATTGCTTCCATTTTCCAGTGCTGGTTATGGAATGTAATGGGAAATGGGAATTTTTCAAAAAAACTGTATGCGAACTCACTGCAAAGTATATTCCCATGGGCAATAAATTTAAGAGGCTAAAAAGAAAACCAATGTGGCTCACGGCCAAAGTTAAAAAAGTAATAAATGATAAGAAAAGAGCATTTAAAAAATATAAAAATGAGGGAACACTATCATCTTTTAAATGTTACAAAGAATATAACAGAATATGTAAAAAGGAAATCAAGGATGCAAAAATTCACAACGAACGACAGATTGCAAAAGATAGTAAGAATAACCCCAAAAAATTCTTCAAATATATTAATAGTAAAAAGGTCAGGTCTGAGCATGTAGGCCCTTTACAAAATAATCTAGAGTGCGTGACTGGGGACAAAGAGAAGGCAAACTTATTAAATACTTTCTTCAGCTCTGTGTATACAAAGGAGCATGGGGGAGCTCATGTCCACGTCGGGGTTGGTAGATGTCAAAAAAACTTTTTAAGGGTAAAGGGTAATGTAAGG
>BLSH010022043.1:449938-466878 GCA_018402905.1 Glandirana rugosa
TGTAACACCATTAAACCCTACCCAGGGACCTAGAGTATGGCTCAAAACATCTCATAACATTATCGTTAAGAATACCAGAGAGGAAGTGGGTACACTGGCTAGGTCTATCAAACCATAAAAATCTAAACCTCAACTCAGTACGTCTTTTGTCTTAATAGCGGGTTTTAGTATTGTTTGGGTGCCGACCCTTAAAGAAGGAGGTGAAACTGTCGACAGTAAAGACGGGGACCGAAAGCTTGTAGGGCTTCCCGGTTAAAACATCTTAGGCTGTTTTAACATGGGAGCTACCTCTGATACTTTTTCTCCCGTCGTATGATTTCTTTTTTAAATCCCTCTTTCTTATGGGTGTGTATATATATGTGTATATACATTTTTTTTTTTTTTTTTTTTGGTTGAACTGGATGGACTTGTGTCTTTTTTCAACCTGACTAACTATGTAACTATGTATGTAATGATGAATCTAATGGATTGGGTCTCCTGGACAGACTTTTTAGGAGGTTTCCCCTTACGATAAAATTCAAAGGCCTCATTGACCAAAGCTTCAGGGTATTCTTTCTCCCTAAATTTTTTCTTTAGTATGCTGCCCTCTTTTTCATAGTCTCCATCGAGGGTACAATTTTGTCGGATTCTACAAAATTGGCCCTTCGGGATGTTCGAAAGCCAGGGGCAGAAATGACAGCTGTCAAAGTGGAGGAAGAAATTCCCAGCCGTGGGTTTGTTATGATTTTGGGCGATAATTCTGTTTTCTGCATGACTCAACTCCAAATCTAAAAATACCAAACTATCTGGATCGGTCACATGGGTGAAGGAGAGACCATAAGAATTGCTATTACAATACTCTACAAAACTCGGTATGAGATCCAGGGACCCATCCCAAATTACCACAATGTCATTGATATATCTACCGAAAAAAACAATGTGGGCTGAGAAGCGGTTGTGAGTAAGTATGTGAACATGTTCCCACAGACCCATGGCCAGGTTGGCATAGGAGGGGGCAAAATTTGCCCCCATAGCTGTGCCCTGGGTCTGTAGGTAGAATTCTCCTTCAAACACAAAATAGTTGTGTGTCAGGCAGAACTTAGCGGCTTCCATGATGAAATCAGCTTGCCTGGGATTGACGCACAACTATTTTGTGTTTGAAGGAGAATTCTACCTACAGACCAGGGCACAGCTATGGGGGCGAATTTTGCCCTCTCCTGTGCCAACCTGGGCATGGGTCTGTGGGAACATGTTCACATACTCACAACCGCTTCTCAGCCCACATTGTTTTTTTCGGTAGATATATCGATGACATTGTGGTAATCTGGGATGGGTCCCCGGATATCATACCCAGTTTTGTAGAGTATTGTAATAGCAATACTTATGGTCTCTCCTTCACCCATGTGACCGATCCGGATACTTTGGTATTTTTAGATTTGGAGTTGAGTCATGCAGAAGACAGAATTATCGCCCAAAATCATAACAAACCCACGGCTGGGAATTCCTTCCTCCACTTTGACAGCTGTCATTTCCGCCCCTTGCTTTCGAACATCCCGAAGGGCTAATTTTGTAGAATCCGACAAAATTGTACCCTCGATGGAGACTATGAAAAAGAGGGCAGCATACTAAAGAAAAAATTCAGGGAGAAAGATTACCCTGAAGCTTTGGTAAATGAGGCCTTCAAATTTTATTGTAAGGGAAAACCTCCTAAAAAGTCTGTCCAGGAGGAGACCCAATCCATTAGATTCATCACTACATTCCATAACCAGCACCGGAAAATGTAAGCAGTGTTAAAGCATCATTGGAACATCCTTTTACAGGGACCCCCATCTACAACGTACTTCCACCCAGACCCAAAGGGACTTATCGGCGAGCCCCGAACCTAAAAATTAAAATAGCCCCAAGCAAACTAAAAATGATTGCACTTAAAAAATCCCAGTTGACTTTGGTACCACTTGTTGGCATGTATCAATGCCGTAAGGCATTGTGCAAAGCCTGTTCATTTGTACAGCACAAACAAAAATCTTTTTGTGTAAAAGGAAAAACATACCTTTTATCTGAATTTTATAACTGTTCATCTGATTTTATCGTATACGGCCTATCATGCCCTTGTGGATTGGTCTATGTGCGCCGTACCACACGTGCACTGAGATGCCGTTTTGGCCAACACAGAAGGGCCATCGAAGGGGGCAAGGACCACCACAGTGTGCCGAGGCACTTTCTGGAGGTCCATCACAGATCCACTGCTGGTTTAACAGTTTGGGTAATTAAACAGATACCCGGGACTCTCCCTGTAGCTGAACGATTCAAGAAATTGTGCGCCAGGGAGACGTTTTGGATATATACTTTGGATGTCTTATCGCCTGGAGGCCTCAATGAATGTATTGTGGTTTCCACCATATTATGAATCTGCTGACTTCTTCTTTCTCTTGTCCTTTATGCATATGCATGTATACATGATACCAGGACCACAGGTATATATCACTTAAGGATGCCTCTGGGCCATACATGCGTATATGCACATGGTAATCTCCACATACATCTTCATGACATACACCCATTTGGGTATACATAGACGTAGTCCCACATGCATATTCTCTACATGCACGTAAATGGGAACACATGAGGTACGCACATGAACACACTGTTGAGTATTCCCCCAAGTTGAGCATCATGGCATATACAGCTTCCATTTTCTTGTGTGTGTGTGTGTGTGGTTGCGCTAGGGCGCAGGTAGACATTTGATTGTGTGCCATTCCATCCTAGAGACATATGCAAGGACCTCTAGCTCTCACTCCACCTCTCAGCATTTTTTATATCCAAAATATTTTTTTTTTTTTTTTCACATCAAATTTTATTCTTATACATTTATGCAATTTTTAATTGATACATTTTTCCATTTGTACATGCTTTACAGATTTTAGCTCGTTTTTTCCCTCATGGTTTCCATGTGCAAAATGTCCATTTTAACTTAATTTTTATACCGAGATTTTTATTGTGACAATGTTCATAAGGATTTGGGTATCACATACATATATATATATATATATATATATATGAGTTCACTGTATATACATACATATTTTTTTATATTTCTATACATTTTATATATCCCCCTGTTCCATATCTACATATTCATATACCCATGTTTTTTAACACTATGCTAATAGCCTTTGTTAACCTATTACTATATTTTTGGTTTTTTACTCCCATGATTATCGATAGTTGGTGTGTGTAGTTTGTTGTTCCATCTCAGTCCTCTTTTCCTCTCCCATTTCCCCGCCTCCTCGTTCTCCCCATGAGTACTATAAGAATGATGTGTATCATGTTCTACATTACTCCACATCCGCCCCGACTGCCTGACGAAGTGGCGCAGCCTCCCACGTCATTGGAGCCTGCCAGCCAAGGAAACGCGTCGCACTATAGTGACGCCATCCTGCCTGTGCCAAGTGTTTGCGCTCCCAGCCTCCTTCTGACCTACACGCCGCGAGCCGGCTTCTTCCACCATACAGCGTGCAGGACGAACGATCGTTTTGGATGACCATCGTTCCTGGAGGACCACCCGGTCGGATGGGATGAGCGTTCCCCCTTGTATTGGATGCTGGATGTGTTTTTTACACATTGATCTTGTGAGTGTTTTTAACCTTTTTTTAATAAAGTGTACTGGCATATTGCACTTAGAAGCGCCTCCTCTCTTCTGTTTCTTCTAGGTTCTATGAGTTGGGGTTTGCTCACCGTGGATGGCAGCTTCTGGTGTCTTACGCTTCAGTTTGATTTTCCTTTCCTGACCTTTCCCATTTTTTGCCCTATTTTCACCGGTCTGATATGGATTATTATATATGAAAATTATTGCTTATGGACTTTGCCTATGGACTTTGTATATGGACTTTATATTTAATATTTATGGGCTTGCATATATCCTCTTCATTAGACCACCTCTAGGATTGTATATTCTGGGTGTTGCGCCTCTTACTTGTTGAAATACCACCAAAAGAAAGCTCTATTTGTATGAAAAAAGACAAAAAAAATCATATGAGTACAGTGTTGCATGACTGAGTAATTGTCATTCAAAGTGTGAGAGCACTGAAAGATGCAAATTGGTCTGGCCAGGAGAGGAGGGGGGGGGGGGTTTAAGTGCCCAGTAAGCAAGTGGTTAAAATGATCATAATCATGAAAAAGTCTCAGCTTTTAGCACTACTTTTATGTAAAATATTTATGTCTCCCTTCCACCCTTTATATAGCTTCATGTCTGACTCCTAGTTAAAATGCCCATACAGTATCTCACAAAAGTGAGTACACCCCTCACATTTTTGTAAATATTTTATATCTTCATGTGACAACACTGAAGAAATTACACTTTGCTACCATGTAAAGTAGCGAGTGTACAGCTTGTATAACAGTGTAAATTTGCTGTCCCCTCAAACTAACTTAACACACAGCCATGAATGTCTAAACCGCTGGCAGCAAAAGTGAGTACACCCCAAGTGAAAATGTCCAAATTGGGCCCAATTAGCCATTTTCCCTCCCCGGTGTCATGTGACTCGTTAGTATTACAAGGTGTGTTATCACTCAGGTGTGAATGGGGAGCAGGTGTGTTAACCACTTCAGCCCCGGAAGGATTTCCCACGTTAGGACCAGACCACTGTTTTCAATTTGGCACTGTACTGTTTTAACTGGTAATTGTGTGGTCATGCAATGCTGTAACCAAAACGAAATGTGCGTCCTTTTCCCACAAATAGAGCTTTCTTTTGGTGGTATTTGTTCACCTCTGTGCTTTTTATTTTTTGCAATACAAATGAAAAAAGGACGAAAATTTTGAAAAAAAAATATTATTTATAATTTTTCTTATTAGAAAAGTACAATAAACTAAATTTTAGTCATACATTTTTGCCAAAATGCATTCAGCCACATGTCTCGGGTAAAAAAAAGTTAATTAGCATATATTTATTGTTTTGCGCAAAAGTTATAGCGTCTACAAACTAGGCTACATGTGCTGGAATTTACTCAGCTTTTATTTTATGACTGCCTATCTTATTTCCTGAGGTGCTATAATGGAAGGGCAGAACAACTCACTTTTTGTCACAAAGTTTTGAAATTTGAAAAAAGAAAAAAAAAGAAAAATTTCCGTTTATTTCTTAATTTTCCAAAATGAGAGTTGCAAAGTACTCACCATGCCCCTTAGCAAATTCATTGGGTGTCTACTTTCCAAAATGGGGACATTTGTGGGGCTTTCGTGCTACCTTGATATTTCAGGGCCTCCAAAACTGTAATAGGTACTGAGGAGTAAAATCATCATTTTATAACCTTAGAAAGCCCAAAGACGGTGATTGGTTTTTGGGGTTCTGTACGCAGCTAGGCTCCCAAAAAGTCTCACATCTGTGGTATCCCCATGCTCAGGAGAAGCAGCAGAATGTATTTTGGAGTGCAATTTCACATATATATACCCATGGCATGTTTGAGCAATATATGATTTAGTGACAACTTTGTGGGGAAAAAAAATTGTAATTTCCCCGAAACTTGTGGCAAAATATAAAATATACCACGCACACAACATGCCTCTCGGCAAATAGCTTGGGGTGTCTACTTTCCAAAATGGGGTCATTTGGGGGGGGGGGTTGAACTGTCCTGGCATTTTATGCCCAACATTAGAAGCCTGTGCCAGACATCACCCATTCTTCTAACCAATTGAACCACCAAGTCTTTTCTGACACTTTTTGTTTACATGAAAAAATATTTATTCCCCAAATATTTGGTGAAATGTAAAACATGATCTAATGTCGAGTCCGTAGACACCAAACATGACATGCTCTAAAAATAACGCATACCTGCGCAGCGACGACAAACTATATACATTTTAAAAGTCTTTACATGTTACCACTTTAGATCTGCAGAGGAGGTCTGCTGCTAGAATTTGAAAAATGTCCAACAAATATTGATAACAAAATAAACTGGAAAAAAGTTTATCAATAAGTGCTGATGAAATGCTTGTAGCCTCCGGTATCTTAGGCCATAGAGATGATTGGAGCCATTCTAGTCTTCGATCAGCTCTATAGTCAGCTGTCGGAACCACCGGCTGCATTCTTGGGTTCCCCGGTGGCACAGGAAAGCCTGAGAAAACCATGGAAGACGGCAGGAGGGGGGGGCATTCACTCCCAGTACTTGTAAAAGCAGTCTAGCAGCTAATCAGTCGCTAGGATTGCTTTTACACGAAAGCCGACCACTGGCTGAAAAGAACAATACCTAGATGATACCTATACCTGCAGGCATCATTCCAGGAAATAACCACTCTAAGACCAGCCAAACACGAATGTGTCGCTGGTACTTGTTGAGCATATGTTGTAATGTTCTTTATTTTTCATGCAGCCTGTGGGTTAAATGAAAGAAAAGAATACATTGGTGGGTATGCCCACCATTAGAAAACCGCCCTTCTTCCACCCTCTTCTAATGGTGGGCATAGACCCTTTTTAAAAATATATACCGGAGCATAGGAACAATCTGCCCCAATTTCCACCCCTGCCCCTATGCTCCGGTATATATGCTCTTTTTTTAACACTGGTGGTGAAATCACCTCCAACAGCGCAGGAGTCACTGCTTTATGTATGGTGGGAGCAAACGCTGTTGCTGCCACCATAAATAAATAAGTGCTGAAGCTGGCATACCTGAAAACCAAATAAAGATTAATAAGACACAGTAACATATAAAAAATAACATTCCTGCTAAGAAGAAAAAATAATAAAACCTTACAGGAAAACATTATAAAAACATTACATGCCTGCAAAAAAAAAAACATGATAAAAAAACAGTAACAAAACATTACAGGTATGCATAAAAAACAATAGAGAGAAAATAGAGATAGAAAAACAAGAAACATACAACTGTTTTTGGCTTTTATTATTTTATTTTATTTATTTATTTATTTTTACATTTTTTCTGTACGCTTTTTTCTTTTTAAACAGTAAAGGTTAGGGTCTCCAAATATGCAGTGACATCTTTGGGGACCCTGTGACAGTGTGCCCTATTCCTGTGTAGTGCTGTTCCCTACGCTAATACTCAACTAGTGTATGGTAGCGCTCGAAACAGTCATTGATACAAAGACCAGGATTGTCAAGACAGGAGGGTGTCACGCCTGTATCCGCGCTGTCTGCAGACACAAACTGCATCTTTTTTTGGGGGCTCGGGTGGTCCGGGTACCAGGGATGGCATGTGGAAAATGCCGTCCATGCAGCCGGCTCACTGCATTTGGATTGGGAACATGGGGTCCAGAATCATCTGGAAACAGAAGGGCTCTGACAATCTCTTCCTGGAATTCAAGGAGATCCAGTCCGTCCTGACCCTTCGTATAGCACATGAGTGTTCAGCATAGCCAATTGGAATAAGTATACAGACACTTTTTTTGTACCAGCGTCTGTTATTACGGGCAGTTAGGTACGGTACCAATAACTGGTCGTTGAGCTCCACCCCTCCCATATTTTGGTTATATTCGTGAACACAGAGGGGTTTCTCCACACCAGTCGCCTTTGTAATTTGGACTGCCGTATCAGCATGAAGGGAGGAAAGAACGAAAACATTCTTTGTATCCCTCCACTTCATTGTGAGCAAATGACCACTTTTCAAGCAGGCTCTCTCCTCCGTTTAAGTCGGAATTCTACTAGCCCTTGGGGGAAGCCCCGGCGATTAGGTCGCATGGTACCACATGCTCCAATTTGGTGATCAAACAACTTACTAAAAAGTGGCACGCTTGAGTAGTAATTGTCAACGTACAAATTGTACCCCTTTCTAAATAAGGGTGACACCAAGTCCCACAATCTTGCCAGCACTCCCTATGTATTCTGGGCATCCTTCCGGCTCTACGTGACTATCTTTTCCCTCATAAACCAAAAAGCAATATGTATAGCCTGTGGCCCTGTCACAGAGCTTATAAAACTTATCTGGCATGCTTGCTGGAGAGGTACTGTTTGAAAGCAAGACGGCCAGAAAATTTAATCATGTGTTTTTGTTTCGGGTGGGAGACCGCGCTGGGCTGATTTCCTACGTTTGGAGTCTGTGTGAGAGTGGTCATGGGACCATACCCCCTCCCAGTGCGTCTTGCTGACTGGGTATAGAGGAGATGATAGGCCCTCTTGCGGGGCTAGGGCTGCTGCCTCTGGAAATAGCTTGGAGACGCCGTTTCCACACTTGGAAGGAGTGTCCAGAGTCAAAAATAAAAAGTAGGTAAAGTTTTATTTTGCTTGTGATGCTTGCCAATGCGTTTTGGGGGATCAAAGACTCCCCCTTCCTCAGGGCTGTTGGTATCTGATTGCAGTTGTGCGATTATTCAAATGTGCATATCTCCTGTGGCATTTGTATCTAGCGTGGAGCTGGGATCCCGTGGCTACCGTCAGACTGATCCCAGCTCCACGCTAGATACAAATGCCACAGGAGATATGCACATTTGAATAATCACACATCTGCAATCAGATACCAACAGCCCTGAGGAAGGGGGAGTCTTTGACCCCCCGAAACACGCTGACTCGAACTCATTGTAAGCATCACAAGCAAAATAAAACTTTATAAACTTTTTATTTTTGACTCTGGACGCTCCTTCCTTTCACCCCCAGAGAAAATTTAATCAGGGACTCGTCCACGCACACAACTTGGTTGGGAATAAAAAGTGCAGTGAACTGCTGGTTAAAGTGGTTTATGAGGGGCCGAATTTTGTAGAGCCTATCATATTCAGGGTCACGCTGTGGACAACAGAGTTCATTGTCATTGAAGTGCATAAACTGCAGGATCTGCTCGTATCATGTCCTGGCCATTGAAGCAGAGAACATGGGCTTGTGATCAATTGGGTCAGTGGACCAATATGACCGCAACTCAGGTTCTTTATGTATGCCCGTGAGGAGGGTAAGGCCCAGAAAGGTCTTAAATTTGAAAACCATAATTGGTTACCAATCTCTGGCAAGTGACAAATGGGGATTAGCGGCGATACATTGACCAGCGTATACATTTCTTTGGCCCACAATAGATCTAGAGATGTTCGGTGAAAAACGGCGAATAAAAATCAGTGGCCTTAAAATCAACTGTATTCACCTGAAATCCGGTTTGGCCAGAGAATGGGGGAAGTACGTGCGCTGAATCAGTGGTGGGTTGCCAATTACGGTTAGCAAATTTAGCGGGAAGGGTACTGTGGGCTCTGCAGGCCTGTCTGTATTTTCTTGTGGCTGCGGGAGACTACTTGTGTTAGCCACACCAGCTCGAACTACACTTATGGGACTCGCCATATCATCAAGTGTTACTGCAGTGCTTGTTGTACGACCAGGATGTACTAGGCCGCTGGTGTTTGCCAGTTCACCAGAAGGAGTAGCGGCACTAATACTGGCTCTCTGCTCCATATGAGAGCCCTGCGGTTCATGCACCTTAGTGACAGCAGAACGGGATCTGGTACGCCTGACCTTAGCAGGGCCACTCCGTCGTCAGAGCTATCTGACAGGGTGTCTACTGGTTCATATGCTGACCCTGAATCTGACAGTGAAGCTTCCCCATCACTCTCGCTTGTCATGCTCAACATATTGTAGGCCTCTTCACTAGTGTACCTCAGATTGGACATTTTGAGCTCTCTAAATTTATAGTTGCACTAATGTGCCTCACAGGCAAAAAGCACACCTGGTTGTCCGAGCCTATTTCAAACGCTACCAAAATCCCTGTCAACTTTCGCAGGGATCGTGCGTGATCTCTGTGAATGCTGCAGTTATGTGTATTGTGTTTGGTATGTGTCAGCGATCTATTGATCCTGCACTTGGGTGGGCGGGCTGGGCAGAGGGGCTAAAAGCAGGTGCTAGCAGGTATCTGGGCTGATCCTGCTAACGCTGCATTTTTTCGAACACTAATCTAGATCCGATCAGATCAGATATTGATATTTTCAGATAAAATATACTACTAACTGACCTATCTAAGTGTATGTATGCATGTCAGAGTACCTGTACTAATATGACCCTGCCGGGGATGGACGCTGACCCTAACGCACGCTAAAACTTAACTAACGTCACCGATGGGTGATCAGGGGGTTAAAACCTATAAATAAAAGGTATATAAAATAATATAAGGTGGGTAAACTAAGGGGAAAAAAACTAGCTAGCTAGCGTCACAGGTGACATTTATACAATGATCACAGGTGACGGGGCAATCAAGGGGTTAAAAACTTTATTAAAGGGGGGTATATATACCTACCTTGGCCTACTACTACCTTCCCTAACACTGATTAGTGTCACAAGTACAGCTATCAGTGAACGATCTGATCGCTGCATTCAGTGACACAGTGACAGGAGTGAAGGGGTTAACTGGGTGTGGTGATCAGGGGTGAAATGTGTGCTGGTGTAAGTATGGTGTTGGTGCACTCACCTTTCTGATGTCTTCTCTCCTCTCTCGAACAGAAAAGGAAGGAGAGAGGGAGAGCGACATGGCTTCCCCTGTCTGTGTTTACATTCCACATACAGGTGAGGCATTCCATTCGCCAGGACTGATCAGTAGGTATAGACCAAATATCATTGGTCTATTCCTGTAGATTGATCAATTCTCTAGCAAATCAGACAGTCGTGCCCGCGCAGGCGTGTCCGCAAGTGACGACTATAAGCGGCGATTCGTGGGACAGAGCCATACTGTCGCCGCTTATAGTCACTACACGATTGGCAAGTGGTTACATTTGGTGTTATCGCTCTCACTCTCTCATATTGGTCACTGGAAGTTCAACATGGTACCTCATGGCAAATAACTCTCTGAGGATCTTAAAATAACGAACTGTTGCTCTACATAAAGATGGCCTAGGCTATAAGAACATTGCCAAGACCCTGAAACTGAGCTGCAGCACGGTGGCCAAGACCATACAACGGTTTAATAGGACAGGTTCCACTCAGAACAGGCCTCGCCATGGTCGACCAAAGAAGTTGAGAGCTCATGCTCAGTGTCGTATTCCAGAGGTTGTCTTTGGGAAATAGACGTATGAGTGTTGCCAGCATTGCTGCAGAGGTTGAAGGGGTGGGGGGGGTCAGCCTGTCAGTGCTTAGACCATAAGCTGCACACTGCATCAAATTGGTCTGCATGGCTGTCATCCCAGAAGGAAGCCTTTTCTAAAGATGCACAAGATAACCCGCAGATTGCTGAGGACAAGCAGACTAAGGACATTGATTACTAGAACCATGTCCCGTGGTCTGATGAGACCAAGATAAACTTATTTGGTTCAGATGGTGTCAAGGGTATGTGGCGGAAACCAGGTGAGGCGTACAAAGACAAGTGTGTCTTGCCTACAGTCAAGCATGGTGTTGGGAGTGTCATGGCCTGGGGCTGCATGAATGCTGCCGACACTGGGGAGCTACAGTTCATTGAGGGAACTATGAATGCCAACATGTACTGTGACATACTGAAGCAGAGCATGATCCCCCTCCCTTCGGAGTCTGGGGCCGCAGGGCAGTATTGCATCATAGTGACCCCAAACACACCTCCAGACGACCACTGCCTTGCTAAAGAAGCTGAGGGTAAAGGTGATGGACTGGCCAAGCGTGTCTCCAGACCTAAACCCTATTGAGCATCCGTGGAGCATCCTCATATGGAAGGTGGAGGAGTACAAGGTCTCTAACATCCACCAGCTCCGTGATGTCATCATGGAGGAGTGAAAGAGGACTCCAGTGGCAACCTGTGAAGCTCTGGTGAACTGCATGCCCAAGAGGGTTAATGCAGTGGGCCCAATTTTAACATTTTCATTTAGGGGTGTACTCACTTTTGTTGCCAGCGGTTAAGACATTAATGGCTGTGTGAGGAGTATACTCACTTTTGTGAGATAATATCCTACTTCTGGGTGTATTTATTATGTATATGGTATAAGTAATATATATTATTACTTTCACTGTTTTACAGTATAAATGAACCTCTTATAGTAGTGATTATCTGCTTTTTGTTCTATAAAGGGCTAATTTTAGTTTTTTTTAACCGCATTATGACACGTGATACAAAAAAAAAAAAAAGCATGCTGCTACTAAACGTCTTAGGCCTGGTTCACACCTATGCGTTTTTGGTGCTTTTTGCAGAAACGCACTACAAATAATTTAACGTGGTTTCCTATGGAACACGTTCACATCTATGCTTTTTTTATCAGCTGCTACGTATTTAGAAGGGATAAAGGACTTTTTTCAATGCAAAACGGTGCTTTATTTTGCTTTTTTGGTTCAATAGACTAAAATGGAGAAGCTGCAGAAAAGCATGTAATGCGTTGTTGCCGCGATTTGCTTTCTTTAATCTGCCCAACAACAAATTGGCCAAAAAAGGCAAAACACAAAATCGCATTGCAAAAATGCACAGCAAAAAGCACTGCAGAAATGGATCAAAAGCAAACTGCAATGATATCTTTTGTTATTTGTTTTCCGCTCATCGGACTTTTCATGTACATTTTAACTGTTCTAATGCACTCTATGTTAAATGGACATGTATCTGGAATATGTTAACTCTCAATAAAATCAGATTGAACTAAAAGCAAACTGCATAGGTGTGAACCGAGCCTTATGCTGGCCATACACGTATCGATTTTCGGATGAGAATATTCATATTCAATATGAAAAATCTTTGTACATTTGCTGAATGAAAAAATGTTGTTTGAAAAGTTCTCTTGCTTTTATCATTCAGTTTTAACATGAATGTCATTTCTGATCAAAAACCACATACACTGTCTAAAAATTAATTTGATTAAGAAGCTTTCTATTCTCCTTCAAATTTTCCTGTCACTGTGTTCGAAAACGAACGCCAATTTGACCCTACTAAAGATTAGAAAATCAAAGAACATTCTTAAAATGAAATTTTTTTTGACGGAAGACATTGGCCCTGATATACTATAACTCCCAAATCTACTCCAGCAGTGCCTTAAAATAACTCCCAATTAAAGGCAATTAAGACTTCAACTCTCACAAACTGGGTGGAAATCTACACACATCAGAGCTCTATTTGCCTGGGAAGATGCCTCTCAGATCGCATATACTGAGCACTGGATGTCAACTGGGATCAAACTCTCAATATTTTGTGTGGCCACCATTATTTTCCAGCACTGCCCTCTTGGGCATAGAGTTTACCAGAGCTTCAAAGGTTGCCAGTGGAGTCCTATTCCTCTCCTCCATGATGACATCATGGAGCTGGTGGATGTCAGAGACCTTGCGCTTATCCACCTTCCATTTGAAGATGCCCCACAGATGCTCAATAGGGTGTAGGTCTGGAGACATGCTTGGACAGTCCATCACCTTTACCCTCAGCTTCTTTAGCAAGGCAGGGGTCAGCTTAGAGGCTTGTTTGGGGTTGTTATCATGTTGGAATATTGCCCTGCGGACCAGACTCCAAAGGGAGGGGATCATGCTCTGCTTCAGTATGTCACAGTACATGTTGGCATTCATAGTTCCCTCAATGAACTGTAGCTTCCCAGTGCCGGCAGCACTCATGCAGCCCCAGACCATGACATTCCCACCACCATGCTTGACTGTAGGCAAAACATATTTGTCTTTGTACTCCTCACCTGGTTGCCGCCACCCACGCTTGACACCATCTGAACCAAATAAGTTTATCTTGGTCTCATTCCAGTAATCCATGTCCTTAGTCTGCTTTTCTTCAGCAAACTGTTTGCGGGCTTTCTTGTGCATCATCTTTAGAAGAGGCTTCCTTCTGGGACAACAACCATCCAGACCAATTTGATGCAGTGTGCGGCGTATGGTCTGAGCACTGACAGGCTGACCCCCCACCCCTTCAACATCTTCAGCAATGCTGGCAGCGCTCATACGTCTATTTCCCAAAGACAACCTCTGGATGAGACGCTGAGAATGTGCAGTCAACTTCTATGGTTGACCATGGCAAGGCCTGTTCTAAATGGAACCTGTCCTGTTAAATCGCTGTATGGTCTTGGGCACCATGCTGCAGCTCAGTTTCAGGGTCTTGGCAATCTTCTTATAGCCTTGGCCATCTTTATGTAGAGCAACAATTCAGATCCTTAGAGAGTTCTTTGCCATGAGGTGCCATGTTGAACTTCCAGCGACCCGTATGGAAGAGTGAGAGCGATAACACCAAATTTAACACACCTCCTCCCCATTCACACCTGAGACCTTGTAACACTAACGAGTCACATGACATTGGGAAGGAAAATGGCTAAATTGTCCCAATTTGGATATTTTCCCTTAGGGGTTTACTCACTTTTGCTGCCAGCGGTTTAGACATTAATGGCTGTGTAAAAAATGGGTTCATACCGCACTAAGAGTCAAAATACCACCAGGCTGCGACAGACCATGCAATAAAAACACAGTGTAACAGATAATTCCCAAATGTGTCGGTACTCTGACACATGAGGTACTCTTACCGGAATCTATGGACCCACTATTTCTAGTTGGGTTTATCTGCCTGCGCTGATGACCCAACTAGAAATAGTGGGTCCATAGATTCCTGTAAGAGTACCTCATCTTGTTTCTCACTGGAGGTATTACTTGGTGCTCGGTGGTGGAGGATTTGAGGAATCAGTCCAAGTTCCTATATATTTTTTCTCCATCCTTAAAGTATCCAGAACTTTCTCTTCTCTGGCTGTGGGAACTGTTAATTGCACATCACAAAGCTTTTTATATAAACTGGATAACATTACTGGCTGCTGATGAACCTCGCTTTGCAGTCCTTTTTTTCAATAAGTCACTATATGCACGTTTGCACTTTATGTAATTTAGCTTAATTGGTTTAATGAATTTCAATTTGTCATTGCACTTTATCAAGATAATTTTTGTTTTTATCAATTGTTTGTGTGATTGAACTGTATTAGTTTCCTTTGCACCACATATGCACTACATAAGGATATGCACTTTATGGTTTAGCGCGACACATTTGGGAATTAATGGCTGTGTGTTGAATTATTTTGAGGGGACAGCAAATTTACACTGTTATACAAGCTGTACACTCACTCCTTTACATTGTAGTAAAGTGTCATTTCTTCAATGTTGTCACATGAAAAGATATAATAAAATATTTACAATAATGCGAGGGGTGTACTCACTTTTGTGAGGTACTGTATGTAAAGCGCTGCGTAAATTGACAGCACTATATAAGTGCCTGAAATAAATAAATAAACTGAATGCAGCGTATTACAGCAAAAACAAAGGGACAATGACACGCTGTCCTAGCGCATTATCTTTGATAAAAGCCTTTATTTAAAAAGTTAAAACATACTCACAAACGAGCCATTAAAATGAAGCATTCCAAGCTTATGTGGAGTCCTGCCAATTCATAGACATGTCATGCACAACTGGTTCTCACACCGCGAAGGCTAACATGTTTCAAGGTTTTAACCTCTTCTTCAGAGCCTGGAATGCTTCATTTTAATGGCTTGTTTGTGAGTATGTTTTTAACTTTTTAAATAAAGGCTTTTATCAAAGATAATGTACTAGGCCAGTGCGCCATTGTCCCTTTGTTTTTGCTACAGTGCCTTTGGACTACCCCTAGTTCATCAGTGGCAGCAAGGTGGCTCATTATCTAAAGTGCCTTTCTAAACATCCATAGAATTGAACAATCGGGTGAAGATGTCATTCCCCTCTGAGCGCAGGATATAAAGTGTTTGTTTGTGCAGCGTATGACACCCTGTTCCAAATTCTCATTTACCTAAATAATTGATGTAAACAACAGTCAGCATAATTCTCATGTTATCAACTATTAACAGTACAATTCAAATTTTATTTGAACAAACCTCCTAATGATAACAGTATTTTTTTTAAAATAAAAAACGTACAATGTACTGTTCCAAATTATTACGCACAGTAAGTTTCTAAACACTTTATAGGTGGTAAAGAACTGAAAATTGTCATTTGTTGTGTTTGCAGCATATTTACTGAAATCAAAAGCTATTTCAATAAAACTTTGAACAACATTTTACATTTTTAAACATTTTAACAGGTCACGTTACATTTTAACATAGGACCCCTTATTTGATAGCAGCTTCACAAGTCTTGCATCCATTAAGCTTGTATGTTTTTGGACAGTTTCTGCTTGAATTTGTTTGCAAGATGTCAGAATAGCCTCCCAGAGCTGCTGTTTGGATGTAAACTGCCTCCCACCCTCCTAGATCTTTTGCTTGAGGATGCTCCAAAGGTTCTCAATAGGATTGAGGTCAGAGGAGGATGGAGGCCACACCATGACTTTCTCTCCTTTTATCCCCATAGCAGCCATTGATGCAGAGGTATTCTTTGCAGCATGAGATGGTGCATTGTCATGCATGAAGATGATTTTATTACGGAAAGCATAGTTCTTCCTTCTGTACCAGGGAAGGAAGTGGTCAGTCAGGAACTCCACATACTTTGCAGAGGTCATCTTTACACCTTTGGGCACCCTAAAGGGGCTGACCAGCTCTCTTCCCATGATTCCGGCCTAAAACATGACTACACCACCGCCTTGCTGACGTCGCAGCCTTGTTGGAACAGGGTGACCATCCACCAACCATCCACTACTCCAACCATCTGGACCATCCAGGGTTGCATGGCACTCATCAATGAACAGGACTGTTTGAAAATTAGTCTTCATGTATTTTTCTGCCCAATGCAGCCATTTCTGCTTGTGAGCATTGGTTAGTGGTGGCCGAATGGAAGGTTTATGCACAGTTGTAAGACTCTGGAGGACTCTACACCTTGATGTCCGTGGGACTCCAGAGGCACCAGCGAGTGTTCGTCTTTACCGACGTAACCCGTCTTTTTATGTACTTCTGATTAAAAGTTTGTCAGGACAAGTAACTACTCACGGTACGTTGGGACCTACCAGGTCTACCAACCTCATCACCTACCAACCACCTACCAGTGGGACAAGGTTGTTCCGACGCTGCAGTCGTTCCGCCACCACATCAGTACAAAATCCGGCCTTAGTACCCTTCTCTCGACCAGTCGGGGAAATCCCACGGGTTTCCACATTTCTACTGGAGACGTTTCATACACCTCAAGGAC
>BLSH010022043.1:466888-485973 GCA_018402905.1 Glandirana rugosa
AACCGGTAACGTATTGTAAGGTGGAGAAAGGGAATTTTTTTGAGAGACCAACGAAAGCGTCATACGCAGCCCAGTAACAGGTAGACGTGACACGACGCATACTGCGAAAGCAACCAGAGAGTTTTTTTAAGGGAAAGAGGTGGAATGTTATGCAATGGCCAAGCCAATCACCTGTACCTGAATCCGATTTGAGCATGCATTTCACTTGCTCAAGACAAAACTGAAGGGAAAATGCCCTAAGAACAAGCATGAACTGAAGACAGTTGCAGTAGAGGCCTGGCAGAGCATCACCAGGGATGAAACCCAGCGTCTAGTGATGTCTATGCGTTCCAGACTTCAGGCTGTAATTGACTGCAAAGGATTTGCAACCAAGTATTAAAGTGAAAGTTTGGTTTATGATGGTTAATCTGTCCCATTACTTTTGGTCCCTTTAAAAAGAGGGAGGCACATATACAAACTGTTGTAATTCCTACACCGTTCACCTGATTTGGATGTAAATGCCCTCAAATTAAAGCTGAAAGTCTGCAGGTAAAGCACATCTTGTTCGTTTCATTTCAAATCCATTGAGGTGGTGTATAGAGCCAAAAACATTCGAATTGTGTCGATGTCCCAATATTTATGGACCTGACTGTGTGTGTGTGTGTGTGTGTGTGTAAAATAAATATAATCAGTGCCCACCTGTGCCGCTTATCAATGCCGCCTATAAGTGCTGCATATATGTGCCTCATCAGTGCCAATCAGTACCCGTCAATGTAGCCACATCAATGCCAGTCAGTGAAGGAGAAAATGTACTTATAAGATTTTGTGACAGAAAGAAAAACATTTTTTCTTCAAACTTTTCGGTTCTTTTTATTTGTAGCACAAAATATAAAAACCGCAGGGGTGATCAAATACCACCAAAAGAAAGCTATTTGTGGGAACAAAATGATAATTTTGTTTGGGTAAAGTGTTGCATGACCGCGCAATTGTCATTCAAAATGCAACAGCACTGAAAGCTGAAAATTGGTCTGGGCGGGAAGTGTTCTACACCCTGTTCCAAATTATGCCAATGATATTTTTCTCATTTACCTAAATAATTGATGTAAACAGTCAGCATAATTCCCATGTTACCAACTCAAATTTTATTCGAACAAATCTGATAAAAAAAAAAAAAACCCTTACAATGCACTGTTCCAAAACACTTTATAGGTTGTAAAGAACTTGTCATTTGTTGTGTTTGCAGCATATTTACTGAAATCAAAAGCTATTTCAATCAAAACTTTGAACAACATTTTAACAGGTCACATTACATTTTAACATAAGACCCCTTATTTGATAGCAGCTTCACAAGTCTTGCATCCATTGAACTTGTGAGTTTATGGACAATTTCTGCTTGAATTTTTTTGCAAGATGTCAGAATAGCCTCCCAGAGCTGCTGTTTGGATGTAAACTGCCTCCCACCCTCATAGATCTTTTGCTTGAGGATGCTCCAAAGGTTCTCAAATAGGATTGAGGTCAAGGGAGGATGGAGGCCACACCATGACTCTCTCCTTTTATCCCCATAGCAGCCATTGATGCAGAGGTATTCTTTGCAGCATGAGATGGTGCTTTGTCATGCATGAAGATGATTTTAATTACGGAAAGAATAGTTCTTCCTTCTGTACCAGGGAAGGCAGTGGTCAGTCAGGAACTCCACATACTTTGCAGAGGTCATCTTTACACTTTCGGGGACCCTAAAGAAGCCGACCAGCTCTCTTCCCATGTTTCCGGCCCAAAACATGATTCCACCACCGCCTTGCTGACGTTGCAGCCTTGTTGGAACACCAAACATCCTATACTCCATCCATCTGGACCAACCAGGGTTGCACGGCACTCATCAGTGAACTGGACTGTTTGAAAATTAGTCTTCATGTATTTTTCTGCCCAATGCAGCCATTTCTGCTTGTGAGCATTGGTTAGTGGTGGCCGAATGGAAGGTTTATGCACAGTTGCAAGACCCTGGAGGACTCTACACCTTGATATCCGTGGGACTACAGAGGCACCAGCAGCTTCAAATATCTGTTTGCTGCTATGTAATGGTGTTTTAGCAGCTGCTCTCTTGATCCTATGCATGGATCTGGCAGAAATCTTCCTCAATGTGTCTTTATCTGCACGAACCCGTCTGTGCTCTGAATCAGTGACAAATCTCTTAATAGTGCAATGATCAATGATCATGCTTAAGCTTTCGTGAAATATCTAATGTTTTCATACCTCGTCCAAGGCATTGAACTATTTCACTTTTCGGCAGCAGAGAGATCCCTTTTCTTCCCCATATTGCTTGAAAATGGTGCTCTGCTTAATAATGTGGAACATCCTCCTTTAGGCTGGGTTCACACTGCAGCGATGCGGGAACCCTGCAAATTCACTGCGGGTTCCCGCATCGCATGTCTCTGGACGTCAGTTCACACTGTCATATGCGAACTCTGGGGAGTGTCAATACAATGGTAATGACACCCCCAAATAAGTTTGCATATTGCACTGTGAACTGCAAACTTGCACAGGAATCGGATTGCATGGTGTGAACCACCATGCGATCCGATTCTGACCCTGCAAAAAAAAAAGGGTCCTGTGTGAGTTTTCTCCGATTGCAATGCAAATTCAGCCATACAATCTCTATGGCTGATTTAGCATCGCACAGAGATCATATATGGTTCACACTGCAGTGCGGTGCGAATCATATGCAATCTCTGAGATCGCTGCAGTGTGAATCTAGCCAAAGTAGTTTTTCCTTTAATTGGGCTCACCTGGCAATCTAATTATCACAGGTGTCCGAGATTGTTTTCAGTGAACAAAAGAGCCCTGAGACACAATGCCATCCATGAGTTAAATTGAAAAACAAAATATTTAATCTTCGTGACACTGAAATAGAATTTGCATAATAATTTGGAACAGGGTGTATATATACCATACCGTACATATATATTCCTACACTGACTGTATATACTGTATACTACACGCCACTGCCTAACCTTTTGCTATCTCGGCAAATGTTATCACTATATTCGGCCGCTGTGTAAGTGGCCTTATATAGTGTGGGCGTGGACTCAGACCCGCTGAGCAATGATTGGCCAAGGCACCCTGCCCTTTGGCCAGTCATTGATCTCACAGCAGAGCATGCTGTGATTGGCCAAAGCACGCAGGTCATGTGCATGCTTTGGCCAATCAGCGGATGGCATTCCCCCAGAATTTCACGGCATTATAACGCCCCATAATGTTCAGGATTCGGCAAAACCCCAATGTTCGAGTCAAACATATTTTTGACTCGAACCGGGGGACCATCCCTATTGACCATGGATGTACACTTTTTTAACATAAAAGATTGGACAAACAATGTCTCCATTTTTAAAAATATTTTTACACTTTTTAGGTGAATGGGTATGATGTACCCAATACCCATTCACATAGTGGGGGGGGGCAGGATCTGGTGCCCCCCTTGTTAATGGGGGCTTCCACATTCCGATCAGCCTCCCAACCGCAGACCCCAACAACCACGGTCGGACCAGTTAAGACAGCTCTCATAGTGAATCATTGTTGTGACGTAATGCGACTTGTGCTCCTATTGTCGGTCCGAGAATTGGACTAGTGTGAACCCAGCCTCACACTCGAACACAATTATCTTCATTGGTGCCTGTAACACCTGAGAATAGTGTCACTGGAAGCTCATTGCTTGAAAAACGTGTATCAGTTTCTTTTGCGGGCAGAGCTGCGCATTTTAGCCAATAGACTTAAATAGGAATGTGCAAAAAAGCATTTTAGAGTTTTTTTGCCTAGAGACTAACTTTTAATTGGCTAATAACTAAAAAACGCTCAAGTATGAGACATGTGCAAAAACGCTTGTACCCGACGCTCAGCTCAAGTGTAAATGGGACCCAACAGTTGTAGTAGCTTTTAAACAGGAATGAATAAACAAAACCTGTGCCTGTTCATTGCATACACTGCACATGTACTCACAAAATATTGCTAATTAAGTGACAGTCTCACATACACACACAAACTGCAGCACAGTTGAACATTTTGCATACATTAAAGTGGTATTAAACCCAAAAGCAAATATTATATGCAGTTTACCAGTTCTTGGATGTGATTGCTGCATTCGTTTTCTTTTTTTAGGCTTACTTTACTTTATTTTCACCTGGTGATCCAGCCAGTAGGTCTGTTATTTTTCAACAAAACAAGCTTTCCTGCAAATATATCAGAGGAATGGGACAAACAATTTACCACTGACGGGTGCTTATAATGATCAAGTTTTATTTATGTAAAAATTTTTATCCCAAAATACTAAAACAAAAACTGTTGCCGTAATTGCAGTGTGAGCTGGAGTTTGGCATCAATTTGTTTGTGTATCTAAATCTAGTAATTCATCTAACACTCTTCTCCCCACAGACTGACAGTACTGTTGTCCAAAGGTGCCCCTGTGCTCCTTTATCCAGAGTGGTTGCAATCTAATACAGAAGGTGTGTTACTAGCCAGATCACCAGGTGAAAACAAAGAGAAAAGAAAACAAATTCAGCCACCACATTTAATGATTGGCATGCAGCAATGTTATATTTTTTTATTTTGGGTTTAATGTATAATCTAAATGCAAAACTTTTTTCTTCTTTTAGTTTTGGGTAGACTGGAGAGGAATTAGAACACCTGTCAGGTTCCTATTGCTGTCTGTGTACCATTTAGGGAGATTCACCCTATTTGTCCTGTTTACTGTTATCATTGATGAAAGAAAATCCCAAATGTTGGGTTGACACTAGTGTTGGGTGAACAGTTCAGCCTGAGCATGAGTTTGACCCAAACATTTGGCCCTCCGAGCGCCCCACAATGCACTGCGCACTGCCCAGTGCATTGGAAGCCCTGATTGACTGATGCAATGAAGGTTTTGCCCAATCAGGGCACAGAACACACTCATGTCACGACTGGAGAAAGTAATGATGACTGTGCCCAATTACGGCTCATTGCTCATAGACCCACCCCACGCTATAAAATGTTCCTTCCCAGAGCAGCCATTTGCAGTGTGATATTGGAGTGAAGATAGATAGAACATGGCTCTGTTCATTGCTACTAGCATGTTAGTGTACTTTTGTGATTTGTGACATTTTGAGTGTAATGTGACCTTCCTTTTTTACTTTAGTGTCAGTTTAGTGTGAATATAGTGATAGTGCAGTTACAGCAGTATATTGAAGTGCGTTAGTGCACGTTTACGGCAGTATATTGAAGTTCGTGCACATTTACTGCAGTATATTAACGTGCATTAGTGCTTGTTTACTGCAGTATATTGAAGTGTGTCAGGGTACTTTTACGGCAGTATACTGAAGTGCGTTAGTGCACTTTTATGGCAGTATATTGAATTGCATTAGTGCACTTTTACAGCAGTATAATGAAGTGCGTTAGTACACTTTTACTGTGTCTATGTAATGAGCACTCAAGTCAAAGTGCATCAAACACCACTTTCAGTTGATTAACCACTTCAGCCCCGGAAGGATTTACCCACTTCCTGACCAGAGCACTTTTGCGATTTGGCACTGCGTCGCTTGAACTGACAATTGCGCGGTCGTGCGACATTGTACCTAAACAAAATTTATGTCCTTTTTTTCCCACAAATAGAGCTTTCTTTTGGTGGTATTTGATCACCTCTGCAGTTTTATATATATATATTCTACATATTTGTGGTAAAAAAAAATGCAATAGGAGTATATTGATTGGTTTGCGTAAAAGTTGCCGCGTTTACAAACTATGAGAATTCATTCATGGCATTTTTACAATTTTTTTTTTTTTTTTTACTAGTAATGGCGGCAATTTTTCATCGGGACTTCGATATTGCGGCAGACAGATTGGACATTTTTGACACTTTTTTGGGACCATTGACATTTCTACAGCGATCAGAGCTAAAAATAGCCACTGATTACTGTATAAATGTTACTGGCAGGGAAGGGGTTAACCTGCAGGGGTTAACTGTGTTCCCTCAGTGTGTTCCAACTGTGTGGGGGCTGGACTGGCAGGGGCATGACAGATCTAACTGATCCTGATGACAGGGATCAGTAGATCACTGTCATGCTGCCTGACAGAACGAGGAACCACTGTGTTTGCATTGGCAGCTCCCCGCTTTTCTTCTGTATCAGGCGATTGCGGGTCGCTGGCGGACATCGAGTCTGTCCGATCCGCGGCCACACTGCTGCACTGCAATTCTGCAGCAGTAAATGTACACGAGCCGGTCGGGATCCCGTTAACCACTTGCCACCCAGGCCAATTCTGACACTTTGCTCCTACATGTAAAAACCATCATTTTTTGCTAGAAAATTACTCAGAACCCCCAAACATTGTTTTTTTAGCAGAGACCCTAGGGAATAAAATGGTGGTAGTTGCAACTTTTTATCTTGCACAATATTTGCATAGTAATTTCTCAATCGTTCATTGACGGACGCAGCCTCTATTCTTGACATGTGGGGTTTATGCAGCTTTCACTAGGAGTGGACTAGGCAGAATGAAGTTCAGCTCAAAGCAGACACAGCCCCTCCCAGGGGGCAGTCCTCACTTGGTATAACCCCTCCAGCCCTGCTCAGCAACTCAGCTTTTTAATGCCTAGTGCAAGGAGCAGGACCTGGCTCCCTGCTGGGATCTGCGGTTCCCCATTCTTTTTCTCATTTTTTCTTTTTTCAAGAATTCTGATGAAGAATACAATCAAGTAGCTGGCTGGGTGACAGGCTGGATATCCTAGATCCAGGGAGTCTCCCCAGCGCGGCCGACGGATGTGAGCCGACCCTTAGCTGTACGCGGAGGTGGCCGCGTCAGGCCTTGTTTCGTGCGCGGCAGCCGGCGGGTTAAATGTCCCGCCAGCGCACCTAGGACCGGGCACCCCGTGTCCGTGTCACGGGTGCTGCATGGCCTGCAGCTCCCCCCGAATCGGCGGGTTGGCAGGACTGCTTCAGGTGGCTACCCCGCTGCATCCGTCTAGAGTGGTGAGTACCCCCCCCCCCCCCCCGCGGGTGGTGTCCCCCCTTTTTTCCTCAGTATAGGTGTTCTGCCTATCCTCTGGTTTGCCCACCCGGGGCTGTAGCTCTCCCTGCCTGTATGGGTCCCCCTGGATGGGTGGCGGGCATGTAGCGGCCACCATTTCCCTGCATCCGGCCGCATGGGCGCACGGCCACCATTTTCCTGTAGCCGGCCGTGTGTTTTACACGGCAGCCATTTTCCTGTATCCGGCCGCATGTTGTAATGGCTGCCATTTTGCAGTGGCCGGTCGCTGCATTCGGCCTCTAGTGCCTACAGCGGCCATTTTTGGGTGGTCCGCCGTATACTGGCTTAGGTTGCTGGCTGGGTGATTGGCCCTGCTTCTCGTGGCACGGATACAGGCCAGAAGTGCGCTTCTGACATGTGGGGATCACAAGCAGAGGGACAGGCAGCTACTGCAGCACAGCTCCTGGGGCGGTGGGTGAGTCCTCCTGGGAACCTCTGGGGCCCTAGGGCAGCGACTGTGGGGCGGTGTGGGACGCACAAATCCAGTGGTGTCTTCCGGGGTGCGGGCTATGGCAGCCAAAGCCGGGGCTTCTCAGCCAGGAGTCTCCTGTGGGGACCAGGCAGCGCTGGGACCGGTGGATCCACTGCACACTTTTACGGCCCTCCTGGAGGGATACTTTTAGGGCAGAGCCGATCCATGACCACGGGGTGGCGAGTAAACGGCCACCCCCTCCTCTGTCCTCTGGGGAGGACTCAGAGCCAGAGGGGGGCTCCACGGTGTCGGGGACCCCCCTGGAGCTGTCGGATGGTGAACTCGGGGACCCCTCGGATGAAGAGGAAGAGCCCCCAGGGGTCACCGCGGCTCATGAACAGGCTCTGGTGGGCTCATTGGTCTCAGCGGTTCGGGAGACGCTGAAGCTGGGCCCTGCTGCTACTCCTGGGGCACCGTCCTCTTTTGAGTCGCATAAGCCGGCCCAGACGCCTAAGGCATTCCCCTATTTGTCGTACTTTGATCAGTTCATTTACAAGGAGTGGCGGCGTCCTCAGGGGTCGTTCGCCATGCCTAAATGTTTTTCTGTGCACTATCCCTTTGAGGATACCCTATTGCAGAGGTGGAAGTCCCCGACGGTGGACCCGTCGGTGGCTCGTCTGAACAAAGCGACCACTATCCCGATGGAGGGCGCTTCATCCTTCAAGGACCCGGCCGACAGAAGAACTGAGGCGGTGTCCAAGGCTATGTTCCTGGTCGCAGGGTCGGCGATGCGGCCGACGCTGGCGTCTGCGCTGGTGGCACAATCGCTTACGGAGTGGGCAACCATTGTGCACCAGGCTTTGGTGACTCTCCAGGCCCCTCCGGAACCTGTGCAGATTGCAGACCAGCTGATCCCAGGCCTTAAGTATCTATGTGATGCGGCCCTCGACATGGCCCCCATGTTGTCAAAACTGCCCATGTTTGCTATCGTCATCAGACGTCTGCTTTGGTTTAGATGCTGGTCAGGAGACCAGGCGTCAAAGAAGGGCCTGATGGACTTGCCCTTTGAAGGGGGTCGCCTCTTTGGGGCTTCCCTCGACGAGATCATCAAGGATTATACTGGGGGAAAGAGCACTTTTCTTCCAGAGCCCAGAAGGGGCAAGGAGCCCCGGCGCAGGACGGGCCCTTCCTTCTCTACTCAAGAGGTTTTTTTCATGCGCCATGTGCCTCGAACAAGGTCTCTCAGCCCGCTAAGAAGCGTCCCTGGCAGCGTAAGTCCGAAAAGGCGGAGGAGAAGTCCTCCTCCATATGATGGGTCGCCCCCGCCCGCGGTTCGGGTGGGGGGACGGCTCTTACGGTTCGCGGACCGGTGGATCTCGAGCATCTCGGATCCCTGGGTGCGTGAGGTGGCTTCGTCCGGGTACAAGATAGAGTTCCGTGCCCAACCCCCGGATAGGTTCTTCGCCTCCGATCTGAGGCTTCCCCGGAACGGCTGCAGGCCCAGTTCGAGGCCATGCACATCCTGCTCCATCAGGGGCTGATTGTCCTGGTTCCTTCTGCGGAACATTTCCGCGGTTTTTATTCCAATCTTTTTGTAGTTCCGAAAAAAGATGGGGTCAGACCTGTCCTGGACCTGAAGGCCCTCAACTTCTTTGTGAGGGCGCGGAAATTCAGAATGGAATCTGTCCGCTCTGTGGTGGCGGCACTTAGGGAGGGAGACTTCTTGGCCTCCCTGGACATCAAAGACGCGTTTTTACACGTGCCCATATGCGTGCACCACCAGCGCTTCCTGCACTTTGCAGTGGGGGATCTCCACTACCAGTTTGTGGCCCTCCCATTCGGTCTGGCCTCGGCCCCACGGGTTTTCACCAAGCTCCTAGCCCCAGTGCTGGCTCTGCTGAGGCAGAGGGGCATAGCAGTAGTGGCATATCTCGACGACCTACTGCTGTAGGCGGAGTCGGCCTCAGCCCTGTCGGACAGCGTGGACATCACCCTCGGTTTCCTGCGGGACTTCGGCTGGATGATCAACCTTCCAAAGTCGGCGCTGACTCTGTCGCGCCGGTTGGAATACTTGGGGTTGGTCCTGGACATGGAACGGGCGAAGGTGTTTCTCCCTGCCGCCAAGGCCTTGGCGCTCCAGGTTGCGGTGCGGACCCTGCTGTCCCAGCGGTGGTCCTCGCTCAGATTTTGCATGTGTGTGTTGGGGCTGATGGTCTCCTCCTTCGAGGCGGTGCCTTATGCACAGAGCAACACCCGGCCCCTGCAGCCGGCCATCCTGTTGCGGTGGGACAAGTCTCCGCTATCCCTGGATCGGGTGATCAGTTTGGATCACCGGACTCGAGGCCCCCTCACCTGGTGGCTACAGGCCCCCACCTTGGAGCGGGGGAAGTCATTTCTTCATGGACTGGACGGTGATCACGACAGATACCAGCTTATATGGCTGGGGAGGGGTCCTGGGGAGGTTGTCGACCCAGGGCCGCTGGTCTCAGGAAGAGTCCCGTCTCCCGATCAACGTGCTGGAACTGCGAGCAATCAGGCTTTGCCTCTCCCACTGGTCGGGGAGGATGCACGGGTGTCCTGTTCGGGTCCAGTCAGACAACGCCATGGCTGTGGCTTACGTGAACCATCAGGGCGGAACGAGAAGCGCGGCAGCAGCGGCGAAAGTGGCCCACATTCTGCGGTGGGCAGAGCTTCACGTGCTGGCAATCTCCGCCATTCGCATCCCGGGCGTCGAGAAATGGCAGGCGGACTATCTCGGTCGCCAGAAGCTGGCTCAGGGAGAGTGGTCCCTGCATCCGGAGGTGTTCCGCCAGATTTGTCAAAAGTGGGGCACGCCAGACGTGGACCTACTGGCACCCCGGCTCAATCGGAAGGTGCAGGCCTTCGTGAGCAGAACAAGGGAACCCCCTGGCAGACACAGCAGATGCCCTCGTGGCTCCGTGGTCTCGGTACCGGCTGCTCTATGCCTTCCCTCCACTTCCGTTACTCCCACGCCTGCTGCACAGGATAGAGGTGGAAGGGATCCCAACCATTCTGGTAGCGCCAGATTGGCCTCGGCATCCTTGTTACACCGACGTGGTGCGGATGGTGGTCGATGTTCCCTGGCGGCTCCCGCTTCGCGAGGACCTACTCTCACAGGGACCCATCTTGCACCCTGCTTTACCCTCGCTGGCTTTAATGGCCTGGCTATTGAATCCCAGGTGTTAAAGGATAGGGGACTCTCTGAGTCTGTCATTCCCACTATGCTCAAGGCACGTAAGGCCACCTCGCGAAAGATCTATCATTGCACCTGGAAGGCTTACATTGCTTGGTGCAAGGCGGGGGGTTGGAACCCCCGTTCCTTCTCGGTGGCTCAGATGCTGGCCTTCCTTCAGCAAGGCCTGGATCACAAGTTGGAATTGAGCACGCTTAAGGGGCAGATTTCTGCCCTGGCGATTCTTTTTCAGCGTCCCTTGGCGGCGCATTCCCTGATTCATACCTTTGTTCAGGGAGTTCGTCATGTCTCTCCCCAGGTACGGTTGCCTTTGGTGCCTTGGGACCTTAATCTGGTCCTTTCTGTGCTCCAGAAGCCGCCTTTCGAAAATATCAGGGAAATTTCCCTGCAACTGCTCTCACAGAAAGTGCCTTTCTGGTGGCTATTACATCCGCCAGGCGGGTGTCCAAGCTGGCGGCTCTGTCTTGTAGGTCCCTGTCATACATAGGGACAAGGCGGTTTTGCGCCCCTCTCCCTCCTTCTTAAAGGTGGTCTCTTCGTTTCACATCAATGAGGACATTGTCCTCCCTTCGCTGTGTCCGCGCCCGTCTCATCCTAAGGAAGTTGCTTTGCATTCCCTGGATGTGGTTAGGGCTCTGCGGGTGTATTTGGCAGCCACGGCCTCGTTTCTGAGGTCCGATGCGCTTTTTGTTGCGGTGGATGGCCCGCGCAAGGGGATGGCGGCCTCGTCGGCCACCATTTCCCATTGGATACGACAGATGGTGACCCGTGCGTATGCTATTCAGGGCCAGGAGCCCCCCTTCCCGGTCACGGCTCACTTTACCAGTGCGATTAGTACTTTGTGGGCTTTTCGACACCAGGCGTTGGTGTCTCAGGTGTGCAAGGCGGTCACTTGGACCTCGGTGCACACTTTTTGCAAGTTTTACAGAGTTGATGTTGCAGCTTCTTCTGATGCTGCTTTTAGCCGTAAAGTTTTGCAGGCAGTGGTGTGAGGCGCATCTGGCACCACCTGGAGAACTCTTTTGTTGGGTACTGTTGTTCTTGTTGCCCACCCCTCGTTGTGACACTGCTTTGGGACATCCCCACATGTCAAGAATAGTGGCTGCGTCCGTCAATGAATGATTGAGAAAATAGGATTTTTTGATGTACCGTAAAATCCTTTTCTCTGAGTTCATTGACGGACGCAGCACCCACCCCTCTTCTGTTGAGTTTGTACTGCTTGCTACAAACTGAGTTGCTGAGCAGGGCTGGAGGGGTTATGCCAAGTGAGCACTGCCCCCTGGGAGGGGCTGTGTCTGCTTTGAGCTGAACTTCGTTCTGCCTAGTCCACTCCTAGTGAAAGCTGCATAAACACCACATGTCAAGAATAGAAGCTGCGTCCGTCAATGAACTCCGAGAAAAGGATTTTACGGTAAGTCAAAAAATCCTATTTTTTCAAACTGTTTCATGCATTAAAAAAAAAAAAAAAAAAAAGTAAAGTTAGCCCAAATTTTTTGCATCATGTGAAAGAGGATGTTACGCCGAGTAAATAGATACCTAACGTTGCTTGTGAAATTGCGCGCACTTGTGGAATAGTGCCAAACTTCGGTACTTAAGAATCCCCATAGACGACGCTTTAAATTTTTTTTACAGGTTACATGTTTAGAGTTAGAGGAGGTCTAGTGCTAGAATTATTGCTCTCACTCTAACATTTGCGGCGATACCTCACATGTGGTTTGAACGTCGTTTACATATGTGGGCGCTTTAAAATTTTTATTTATTTATTTATTTTTATTTACTTTTTTATTTTACTTTTATTTTTCTATTTTGACACTTTTTTTTTACTTTTTTTGATTACTTTTTTTCCTATTACAAGGTATGTAAACATGCTTTGTAATAGGAATAGGGCATGACAGGTCTAAAAAAAAATGATCCAGGCTTCCCAGCCTGAGCAGCGGCATTTTTTCAAATGCAGAGGCCGAGCATGACGTCATCACAGAGACTTCGGGGACCATCTGGCCCACCGGAAATCTCTGATCACCATCAAGGAAGGACCGATTCCATCTCCCTCTCGCCGATCCTAGCGCCAAGCCCGGAGAAGCATTTGAAGGCAGCGGGAGGGGGCGAACCCCCCCCGCCTGTAAGAATGATCCATCGGCTGATCTGCCACTATGATTGTTCTTACGGTGCAGGGAATTACCGCAGCTAAAAGAAGACATCTGAATGATGCCTATATTTCCCTGTCTCTATTACATTTCGGTAATAAACCCCCCCCATTATGTTTGGGAGGCCAACAGGCAGACGTTCCCATGGCACTGTGAGGGGGTCAGCTGCGCCTGTGTCCACAGGCAAAAGTGGACGTGGTCTGTCCTCAGGCAGGGCACCATGTCCTCTGTTTAGTGATGTTGCCCCGTGCTATCCAGCCACAGCATGCAGAGGAAGTAGTGAACTGGCTTATTAAGCCATCCTCATCCTCTGTCGTCCAAGCAGAGACTAGTGCACGGTCCGCCACAGCTGCCAGAGCAGCTTATTCTGCCTCCTTGTCCACAGCTACTCCTGCCATAGCCCCAGCATCATGCATGGAGGAGTCAGCTGAGGTATTTGAGCACAATGTCAGCCAGTTTGTCAGGAAAGGGTTCACCTGCCTGTGGCACTGTGGCTCCCAGATCTATAGGCTGCAGTTCCGGTGTCCACTAGTGGGTGTCCCTCAGCAGCCAGAGCTCACATCATCTCATGCAATCAATGCAATCAATCATCACCTGAGGCTGATTTCAGGAAGTGTATTTAAACACTCTCCATGCTCTTCCTTATTGCCTTGGTGTTGTCTCCATGTTCCCCTGACCTGTGTTCCTGCATCCTGATCCTGACCCTGCAGCCTGATCCCTTCCTACCTGCTCGCTCTGCCTCCTGTTTCCCTCTCCCTGTCCTTTCTTGTTCCCAGTGTCCTCTGCTTAAGCTCCCATGTATGACCCTGGCTCTGTTTCGACTATGCTTCGTTTATCCTGTTTTCTGTATTTACTTGGTTTGGACAGTTGTTCATTGTGTGGTTTGGTTATCTGGTTTGATTTACATAGTTTTGGTATACTGGAGGTGCATTTACATTAGTGTTCACTTATTTTTAAATAAATTATGTTATTCTACACTTTGTGCCTGATATTCTCTGTGGCAGTCCACACATTTCTGGTCACACCTGTTCCTGACACTTGCTCCTTGATGTTGCACAGGCATTACTTAATTCTGATGTTGGTTCTGAGGTTGAGGAAGGTAGGAACATGAGCCTACAGAGAGGGGAGAACACTGGTAAACAGCAGATTGGCAGTAATGTTTCCCCAGCTGCAGCATAATACCAAGTTGGCTCCAGTGATGATGAGAATTGAGGGGTTGATGATGATGATGTCACTGATGCAACTTGGGTGCCGGTTAGAGCAGAGGAGGAAAGTGAGGATGAGGCACAACCTCAACAAGGCAGCCATCATGGAAGAGTAGAGAGCAGCCACCATAATCCATCACATTAAGGAGCTGTCATCTCCAGGCCCACTTCCCACAGCTCAGCTGTCTGGGCCATTTTTAGCACAAGTGCAGCCGAAGAGCACAAAAGGGACGCAATTCTTCTCCTTCTCATCTCATGACCTCTCAGCAGCCTCCACTGGCAGGGATGGTGGTATAGTGAAGGGTGTCACAGGTCCTTGCAGCACACCACCAGCTGTAGACTATAGCAGGCAAGTGTATCTGTCCCATCTGCTGCAGCAAAAAAAAGGTCACTGCCACCCACATGCCCAGCATCTAAATTCAAGCTGGTCAAAGCTGCTGGCTCCTGTTTTTCCATCTGGTGGATTCTCCCCCCTTTTGTGTTTTTGCAAAATGTGCTGTACAGGTTCCCAGTCGCAATTTCTTTGCACCTAAAACCATTCCAGCTGTGTACCATCACATGGAAGGCAATTTTGTGGCATTGTTGGGCAAGGCAGTCAGCTGCAAGGTCCACATTACTGCTAACACGTGGTTCAGCAAGCATTGGTCAGGGGTGATATATTTTGTTCAGCACACTGTGTAACTCTGCTTGCAACTCGAAAGAATGCAGGACAGGGCTGGTGGTGGTGATGCAAGATTTGTCAGCTCTACCCCCTCCTCCTCCTTCATGCCCTCCTCTGCTGAAATGTACTATGAACCACCAGCAACCGCTAAGCATTCAAGGGGCTATTCAATGAGTCTGGCTAAAAGAGCCATGCAGTGCTTCAGCTGGTCTGTCTAGGAGACAGGAGACACACCAGAGCAGAGACTCTTTCAGCTCTACAGGGGCATGCCCAGGGGTGGTTCATGCCACGCCAGCTGGAGCCAGGAATGGTAGTGTGCTATAACGGCACTAACCTCCTGTCTGCCCTTAGACAGGGAAAGTTGACACATGCGCTATGCCTGGCACATGTCCACACTTTGGTGGTGCAGTGTTTCTGAAACAGGTATGCAATGCCACAGAACAAGCAAGGAGGATTCTGGCTGTTTTGGAGGAATTGAAGCAGAGGAAGACATACGTCAAACCTTAAGAAATGGTTTTCTATCCCCAGAACCCTTGGGAGTAGTACGTGGCTGGGAAGAGGCCGTTCCAAATACTGTAAACCTCAGTGACCCCGAAGACTCTGCTTCTCGTGCCTCTGCAAACTTGTGGTGCATGGGCTCCCTCATTCTTCAAAGCTCACTAAAGAACTCAAGAGTTTGTGGCATCAAAGAGAAAGATCACTATTGGTTGGCAACCCTCCTTTACCACCGTTACAATGGGAAAGTCTCAAAACTCATCCCACCCTCACGGAGGGAGCAAAGTATGAAATAGCTTGAGGACTTCTTAAAGAGGAGTTTATGTAATGCCTTTCCAGACTCTGCTAGGTTACAGTTTCATGGAAAGGCAAGTTTTGAGGCTTCTGTTGGTCAAGAGAGGAGCGGTGGAGAAGGGGGCCACCTCTGTGATACATTTCAAAATATTTTTAGTCCTCGGCGCCCACGGCTGTCAGCTTCCACATCCCATCGGCAGCATCTGCATCATATGGTGGGAAATCATGTAGGGGCAAAAACATACACGGAGAGCTTTCCAGTTTACGATCCACCAGGTTACTGGCTCATGCAAATTGACCACTGGCCAGAACTTACCCAGTATGCAATTGAGCTGCTGGGCTGCCCTGCATCCAGCATGCTTTCCGATCGAGCTTCAGTGCTGCCGGAGGTTTTGTTACAGATAAGAGTGTGTCTGTTAAGACTCCGTTGACCGGCTGACATTTATCAAAATGAATCAGTCCTGGATTAGCAACAGCTATCAAGACCCTGATGCCCATGTCACCGATTAAATGTATTCTGGATCTAGAATCTCTGCAAGACTGTCTACGCTTCCTAGCTCTGTGGGTGTTGATTTTATCTTGAAGTATTTTTTTGGTATAGGTATCATGGGCACAATTAACACCCAAGGACCGATTTTTCTGCACCTGTTTGACAGGTACATATCGTTTCAATTTTTTACAGCAAAGCCAATTCTTGCTATTATCAAGAGTACCTCTATAGGGTTACGGTTACACCAACACCCAAAGTTAAATTTTTTTGCCATTGTTTGACCGGGGCATATCATTTAAATTTTTAGCAGTAAGGCCAATTCTGCTTCCATCAAGAGTACCTCTATAGCAGGGATATGCAATTAACGGACCTCCAGCTGTTGCAGAACTACAAGTCCCATGAGGCATAGCAAGGCTCTGACAGCCACAAGCATGACACCTGGAGGCAGAGTGTCAGGAAAGACGAAGAGGCCGTGTATCCGTAAGAAGAGATACGGTACACATGCGCATGCACGAATGAACGTTGTGCGCACGCGCGACCGGGAGGTGCGCGGTCCCGTTCGTAACCGTTCTTGCCGCCAAAGGGACTATTTAAACCGAACAGTGACATGAATCAATGCCGTTTGGTCTACAACGTTCCTGTGATTCCTGCTATCCGTGAACCTGCTGAACCTGTTATTTGACCTTCTGCTTGACCCTGACACTGCTGCTTATCTGCCTGCCCTGACCCTTGGCTTTCCTTGATGATCCTTCTGCCTGCTCCTTGGTACCACGCTGTCAGCCTGTTGCCGACCCGGCCTGTGTCCGACCATCCATCTGCCTGCTCCCCGGTTCCTGATCCGCCTGCCTGCTGTCTGATCCAGTCTGCTTCTGGCCTTCTCATCCAGCATCACCTGCTTGGTCCAGCCGGACAGGGCTATTGTCAGCTGTTCCCCAGAGTTCCTCCTCTGCTCCAGGTAGCTGCATCTCCAGCCCTGCCTGTGACCACCGCACCTGTGTTCCAGTCAAGCACTTGTGCCATTCTGCACTCTTGAGCCTCCTGTTCACCACATCAGGGGTTCCTGAGTCAGGATTGTAAGAGAGGCTGTTGCAAACTCCACCACCAGGTACGTGACACAGAGGCACAGATGGGACTTGTAGTTTTGCAACAGCTGGAGGTCCGCTAATTGCATATCCCTGCTCTATAGGGTTACGTTGTGAAGGCACCACCAACACCCAAAGCCCAATTTTTCCGCACCTGTTACTTCAAAGCGAAACAGACACCAGAATTTATCCAAAAAAACTCTTAATCTTGTTCCGAGTGCACTAAATTGTGGCTTTATCATACAGACTGGCTCCCTAAGCCGTTGTTTATAAAATAAAGCCAGCTTGGACGGAAAATGCCATTTTTTTCTTTATAAATGACATTTTTGCTGCAGCAGGTTCTATACTCAGTACAGATGCCCCACTTTACAGGCAGGCTAAGAGGACACCCCAGGCACTATATTTAATTTTTCATTGTTATTGTTTCACTTTAAGCATCAGTAAATCACTGCTCATTTGAAAATAGTTTTTTATAAACTTTTTTTCATTGATACATGTCCCCCGGGACAGCACCCTGACCCCCATATCCTTTTTTGACCAATAACTTGCATCTAAGCCCTCAAAATGGGCACTTTTGATTTTCTAGTTCGGGTCCCATAGACTTCAACGGGGTTCGTTATTCGGCTCCGAACTTTCGCGATGTTAGAGAGTTCTGGCGCGAACCGAACCAGAGGTGTTGGGCCCATCTCTAGTTGACACCTGAACAGTTATAAAGAGGAAATCTTTCAATGGGGACACTAGTTAAGTGACCCTGGTGGCACTGTGGAATTTCCTCACTTTGGAGAAATTATCTCTCACTTCCTGTTTTGGCTATGAGACAAAAGGCGAAGGGAAATCTCACTTTAATTCCACTTTGAACTTTTCCATTGCATGTGCAAAATAAGCTATCCCTTTGTCTTAGCCTACCTTAATGAAGGACTTTATTAAATCCAGCAACTGTTGAGGCAATAGACAATTTGGGAGAAAGAGAGGAGCGAAAGCAAGAGAGAGAGAGGGGAGAAATGAGTGGGAGGAAGGGGGAAAAGGGATCGGGAAGAGAAGGAAAGTGTGAGTGAAGGGGGTAGAGAAGGGGAGGAAAGAAGAAAAACTAGAGAGATGTCATAGAGATGGAGAGATGGGTAGGTGGGGGGTAGAAAAGGGAAGAAAGAGAACTAACTTTTTTTTAACCACTTGCTTACTGGGCACTTAAACCCCCCTCCTGCCCAGACCAATTTTCAGCTTTCGGTGCGCTCACACTTTGAATGACAATTACTCAGTGATGCAACACTGTACCCATATGAAATTTGCGTCCTTTTTTTCACACAAATAGAGCTTTCTTTTGGTGGTATTTAATCACCGCTGGGTTTTTTATTTTTTGCGCTATAATTAAAAAAAGACCGAAAATTTTGAAAAAAAAACACATTTTTCTTTGTTTTTGTTATAAAATTTTGCAAATTAGTAATTTATCTTCAGAAATTTTGGCCAAAATGTATAATGTTACATATCTTTGGTAAAAATAACCCAAATAAGTGTATATTATTTGGTCTGTGTGAAAGTTAGAGGGTCTACAACCTATGCGGCAAATCACTGAAAATTGATCACACCTGATGTACTGACGGCCTATCTCATTTCTTGAGACGCAGTCATGTAGTCCACACTAGTTAAAAGTCACTAAACGGCGTATCCAACATCTGGGAGATTGAAAGTGTGTCTGGTTTATTATATGTGAATAAACCCAATAAAAATGGTTTCTATACATTGTAATATGTAAAACCGGTTTTAAAGACTTCTATTTAATGATTAAACGTTTTAAAATATTGTTTTTGTTTCTTTTTACACAAAAAAAAAGTTTTAAAAGCCAGAAAAAAATTAATATCGCGTTTTTTATTTTTTGGGTCGCCACTAATTTATGGTGGTTTTCTTTCGAGATAAACACACTTTTTTTCCTGCGTTTAAAGTATACCCATGTCACAACGTAGTGACTCATTAACAGTAAGTTTCACACTCGCGTGGCTTTCGACTTTTAACCAGACCCGTCCTCCCCCCAAATTCACGGGTCATTCGTTCACCAATTTTTTTTCAATCA
>BLSH010022043.1:485983-501834 GCA_018402905.1 Glandirana rugosa
CCCCACAATCGAAAGGTTTTACCCCAGTAAAACACCCGTAAAGGTAAAAGTACCACGAGATCCCGGAAGTCTTAACATTATCCACCAGCTCTCTACTCTACACATTAAATACAAAGATTTTGCGGACTTCCACGATCAAGTTACAACCCGGAGACATACACCGGACCGACACATTTTCAGAGTGTGTACACCATAGCGGTATGAGTCCTCCTCATCGTCTTACATAAAACCCCACAGTAAAAAGGAAACATGTACGATACACAACCTTTATAGAATATTTACCTGTTGAAACACATTTTTTTTACGCAAAAGTAAAAAAAGGGTGTAAAAGGTTTTTGAAGACCCTTTTTTACTTGGCAAGTTTTTTGAGTAATACGGAGTATCTAATATGCAACCCTTTCCCAGAAGTTTTTGGAAAATGTGGGAAAAAAATGAAAACGCATTTTTTTTACACAAAGTTGTCCATTTATAAGATATTTCCAACACATAGCATGTACAAAGGAAAAATGACACCCCAAAATACATTCTGCTACTCCTCCTGAGTATGGCGATACCACATGTGTGAGACTTTTACACAGCCAGGCCACATACAGAGGCCCAACATTGAACTAGCACCTTCAGGCGTTTTAGAAACATAAATTACACATCTCATCTCTCGACCACCTATTACAATTCTGAAGGCCCTAGAGCACCATGAAAATGGAAATGCCCACAAAATGACCCCATTTTGGAAAGCTAACACCCCAACGTATAATCTATGAGGCATAATGAGTTTTTTGAACGGTTCATTTTTTTCCAGAAGTTTTTGGAAAATGTTGGGAAAAAATGAAAACGCATTTTTTTTTACACAAAGTTGTCCATTTATAAGATATTTCCAACAGATAGCATGTACATAGCAAAAATGACACCCCAAAACACATTCTGCTAGTCCTCCTGAGTATGGCAATACCACATGTGTGAGACTTTTACATAGCCTGGCTACATACAGAGGCCCAACATGCAAGGAATCCCGTCAGGTGTTCTAAGGACACATAGCATTACAAATACCAAGAATTACACCCCAAAATACATTATGCTGAGTAAAGGGTAAACAAAATATTACCTGTGGTTTTAGTATTGCAGCTGTCCACAGGAGGAAAGCACTGGTCCAGGCAGCAGGCAGGGACTTGGTCAGCTACAGCAAACACAATTGTCCAGGCAACAGGCAGGGATACTGTCCATATACAGTCCACGGTCAGGGCAGGCAGAGATGTTGTCAACAGTGCCAAAATATTGGTCCTGGTAGTAGCATAGCGAACGCAGTTGTCCAGGCAACAGGCATGAATACTGTCCATAGTCAGTACAGGTAAGGATACTGTCCATATACAGTCCAAGGTCAGTGCAGACAGATTTTGTCAACAGTGCCATAATATTGGTCCTAGTAGCAGGCAGAAACATGGTCCATAGTCCAGGTAGCAGCAGAGGTGTGGTCAGTTCATCCGGTAGCAGAGGAATGATGGCAATAACTCCTGCAGGCAGAAGCAGGGCCTTGGTCAGGACAGAATGGGGAAAGGGGTAGAGGCTTCTCCCACCCAATCTCTTTGAAGCCTCCGAGTCTCCAGACCCTAATCTGGGAGAAAGAAAACAAAAACAATGTTTTCTTCTTCCAGAAAAAACATTCTGGAGCCCCTCACATATGTGAGACCCCTGTGTTGTGAATCCCACTACTCCAGTTGCAGGGTAAAAGATCAGTCCAAGAGGCAGGCAAAAAATGTGGTCAAACAGTCCATGGTCAGTTCCAGATCAGGCAGAAGTATGTACAAAATCGGTAGGCAGAAGCATGGTCGAATAACAGTCCAGGGTCAATTCCAGATCAGGCAGAAGTCTGTACAAAATCGGCAGGCAGAAGCATGGTCGAATAACAGTCCAGGGTCAATTCCAGATCAGGCAGAAGTCTCTACAAAATCGGCAGGCAGAAGCATGGTCGAATAACAAGCTAGGATCAGTTCCAGAGCAGGCAGTGGCATAAGGGGGGCAAAACAGAAAAAATAACTGCGGAATCATTAATAATTTACTAGGGTACTATAACGCCGGAAGCAGTCACCTATGCATAGACCTGGTTGGGAAGGGCACTGGACACAATGATAAGTGGTGTTTTTGGCCTGTTGGTCTGGGAGGGATTTTATCAGCGAAATGGCGCTCGGACAGTCTGCTACACACATCTGATCTAATATTTTCGGGTGGGCCGTTGGGGTATAAAAGTGTGGTGACGATATCCTCCTGGTAGCCAAGGAATGGTTTGGGGTTTGCGGTGGAATTTTGATATATGACATGGGTATTGTATATGGCCAAATAGAAAAAATAGAGGGCAACTTTTTTATACCAGTAGTATGTTCTCCTGGTAAATAAATAGGGTTCCAACATTTGATCGTTTAGATCGACTCCTCCCATGTACAAATTATAATCGTGGATGCAGGTTGGCTTCTGTATTGGGTCATTTCTTCGGGGAATCTCCACAAATGTATTGTTGTGTATAGAAGATAACATATACACATCCCTTCTGTCCCTCCACTTCACAGTCAGAACTTCCTCATTACGTAGACTCGCCGTCTCTCCTTTTCTAAGCTTCATGTTTACTAGTCTTTGAGGAAAGCCCACCCGATTTTTTCTGGCTGTGCCACAGGCTGGTGTAATCTTCCTGTAGAGGTTCCGGAACAGAGGTAAACTAGTATAAAAATTATCCACATACAGGTGGTAGCCTTTGTCCAGGAGGGGGTAAATTAGTTGCCAAACGATTTTGCCACTTGCACCTAAATATTCTGGGCAATTAGGGGGATTCAGCTGGGAGTCCTTCCCTTCGTAGACCTTGAAGCTGTAAACATACCCCGTGGTTCGGTCACACAATTTGTAGACCTTCACTCCATAGCGGGCCCTTTTACTGGGGATATATTGTTTTATTCCCAGCCTTCCTCTAAATTTTACCAGGGATTCCTCAATACATATATGCTGGTCAGGGGTAAATAATTGTGGAAATAATTCTGAAAAATAATTTAGAATTGGGCGAATCTTATAAAGCCGGTCATAATTTGGGGCATTTCGGGGGGGCACTGGGTATTTAAAATATCGTATCGTTAAAATGTAGAAATCTCATAATCATGGAAAATCTTGTCCTGGGCATTATGGATGAGAAGACCGGCATGTGGTAGATGGGGCGGATGGACCAGTAGGAGCGGAGTTCATTTTTGCTGTTTAGTCCCATGCAGAACACAAGGCCCAAAAAGGTTTTAAATTCATCCACTGTTACGTCTCTCCACTCATAGGGACGGGAATAATAGGAGTTTGGATTCACCTGGATAAATTGGTGTGCATATAGGTTGCACTGGGCCACAATGGATCGCAGCATGTCCTCAGTAAAAACTAAATAAAAAAAATCAATGGAAGAGAAATGTTGTGTGTCCACCTGCATTCCTGGTTGGGCAGTAAAAGGGGTAATCCTAGCTTCTCCTGAATTAGGAGGAAGCCATAAGGGGTGCTGGAGTGAGTAGGGAAGGCCGGCATGAGACTTAACCCTTTGGGGCTGAGGTACAGCGGTGCTGGTGGATGGCACTGGGGTGCTGGTGGATGACACTGGGGTGCTGGCGGATATCACAGCGGTGCTGGTGGATGGCAAAGTGGTGCTGGTGGACGGTATTGCCTCCTCATCAACGCGCCTTCGTCTAGCGGGTGGACAATATTCCTCATTTGAGTCCAGCTCTAATTCACTACTTGAGACCGGATCGTAGGCCATATCAGACTCCGGCTCAGACTCAGAGGAACTTGCAGGAGAGAGCTCCCCATTGCTATCCTCAGCTGCGAGAATATTGTAGGCCTCCTCAGCAGAAAAAGATCTTTTTGCCATTGTTGCAGCACTAATTGGCACTGATGACACCTATGGCACTAATGAGGTGATGGGCACTGATGCCAGGTGACACTGACGACAGATCAGGTGGCACTGATATGTGGCACTGGTGACAGGTTAGGTGGAACTGATATGTGGCACTGATGACAGGTCTGGTGGCACTGGACACGTGGCATTGATGACAGGTCAGGTGACACTGATGACAGATCAGGTAGCACTGATATGTGGCACTGATGACAGGTCCGGTGGCACTGATGACAGGTCAGGTGGCACTGATGACAGGTCAGGTGACACTGATGACAGATCAGGTAGCACTGATTATATGTGGCACTGGTGACAGGTTAGGTGGAACTGATATGTGGCACTGATGACAGGACCGGTGGCACTGACGGCACTGACACGTGGCACTGATGACAGGTCAGGTGGCACTGATGACAGATCAGGTAGCACTAATGACAGATCAGGTAGTGCTGATGATATGTGGCACTGGTGACAGGTTATTTGGAACTGATATGTGGCACTGATGACAGGTCCGGTGGCACTGGTGGCACTGACATGTGGCACTGATGACCGGTCAGGTGGCACTGACACGTGGCACTATTGACAGGTCAGGTAGCACGGATGATATGTGGCACTGGTGACAGGTTAGGTGGAACTGATATGCGGCACTGATGACAGGTCTGGTGGCACTGACACGTGGCACTGATGACAGGTCAGGTGGCACTGATGACAGGTCAGGTGGCACTTTGACACATGGCACTGATTAGTGGCACTAACACGTGAAACTGATGACAGGTCAGGTGGCACTTTTTATGACACGTGTCACTGATGCTATGTGGCACTGATGCTACGTGGCACTGATTGGTGGCAATGACTGGTGGCACTGGCAAATGGCACTGGCAGATGGCACTTGACAGCTGGCACTATAATGGGGGGCACAGTGAAAAGTGTTTTTTGCACTCACAGGTCAACGGCAGCAGAGAACGATCACTCTCTCCTCACACAGCGGTGTCTGTGTGAGGAGAGAAGGCAGGCAACGAGAGATGATCTCATATGTTTACATTTGAGATCATCTCTCATTGGATCCGCTGTTAATGTGGTAAATGGCCGCTGTGATTGGCCATTTACCACGATCTGTGATTGGCTGTGTCCAAGGGACACAGCGATCACAGAAATTCTGTGCAGCGCGGGCGGGGGGCGAGCAAAGGGGACGACGTCCATGGACGTCGTCCCGGCATTTCAGATCCGCGCTGGAGCCGTACTTCGGCAATAGCGCGGATCTGGAGGGCTTAAATCACATCCATAGATTGAGTGAAACAACCTACATTATAAGATACCAAGTGTCAGGTTTGCTTGTGTTATAAGATCCAAAATATGAATATGATGTTCTTTGTTCCAAGTATTGCAAATATTAAGGACAGAACATAATCTGGTGTAGCAGTGAAAAGATAGCTTCTTTCTGTTTCGTTGTTTCTGTTCTAACTGTCTGTTTATTGTCATTTTCAATGCATCTATGATTAATAAGGTCGTCTTATACAGCTGAATTGGGCTAGTAAGGTTACTAATGTACATGAAAGTGATTGTAAAAATATATATTTTTGAATAACAAACATGTCATACTTGCCTATTCTGTGCCATGATTTTGGACAGAGTAGCCTTGATCCTTCTCTAATGGGGTCCATCGGGCTCATCCTCTTGGTGTGCTACCATAGGAAGCCGCTTCTTATCGTGGCACACGTGCGGGCTTAATCCTGAGCCACACCTTGTGTGTCCATTGATATACACAATGCGGCTTGCCCCTGCACCCTCGTTACTGGATTTAATTGACAACAGCAGGAGCCAATGGCTCCCGCTACTTTCAGTGAGGAGGGAGAGAGAGAGCAGCGCTCTGGGGGGAGCTGACAATAGAAGTTTTTTTTACCTTAATGCAGAGAATGCATTAGGTTAAAACCCTTAAACCTGCATGATTTTCTCACTATACTATTGATTGTAACTGCCTATGATATTGATCTTTCTAATAAAAAAACGTCTGTAAACAAAAAACCTTCTGCCTTTACAACCACTTTTACAACCCTGCATTGAATTTCAATTTCCTACAGTATGTGCATGTAACTTACTAGTGGATAGTATGAAGTATTTGCCTTTCTCTCTTACCATCACTAATTTCATTATTGGTTAGAAGTCAAGTAAGCAGTGTATGCTACGATCCTAATTTAAAATTGGTCTAAAGTTAACAGTACAGAACTTTTTTCAGCTACTGTATATTGCAGTTATAGAGAAAAAAATTGCTAATGTAGTGTTTGTTTTTTTTTTTTAAATCTGCGCATGGACAGGCACCATGAAGAAGCGCCTTCTGATGCCAAGTAGGGGTAAGAATTTTAATATGCCATTGTTTGTCCTATGTAAGCCTGACTAATATGCATCATATGTGGCAATTTTTTTTCTGTTTATGTGTTGCATGTCAGTACTGTCAGATGAGCCATAGGAAAGGTTACATTTTCTTAGTTTGGCACAATGCAACAGCTGAAGGTCTACGGGTTTAGAACCCATTTTATATGGTACATTTTGTATTTTTTATATATATATATATATATATATATATATATATATATATATATACAGTATCTCACAAAAGTGAGTACACCCCTCACATTTTTGTAAATATTTTATTCTATCTTTTTATGTGACAACACTATAGAAATGACACTTTGCTACAATGTAAAGTAGTGATTGTACATCTTGTATAACAGTTTACATTTGCTGTCCCCTCAAAATAACTCAACACACAGCCATTAATGTCTAAACCCCTGGCAACAAAAGTGAGTACACCCCTAGTGAAGATGTCCAAATTGGGCCCAAAGTGTCAATATTTTGTGTGGCCATCATTATTTTCCAGTACTGCCTTAACCCTCTTGGGCATGGAGTTAACCAGAGCTTTACAGGTTGCCACTGGAGTCCTCTTCCACTCCTCCATGATGATATCACAAAATAGGTGGATGTTAGAGACCTTGGCTCCGCCACGTTCCATTTGAGGATGCCCCACAGATGCTCAATAGGGTTTAGGTCTGTAGACATGCTTGGCCAGTCCATCACCTTTACCCTCAGCTTCTTTAGCAAGGCAGAGGTCATCTTGGAGGTGTGTTTGGTGTTGTTGTCATGTTGGAATACTGCCCCATGGCCCAGTCTCTGAAGGGAGGGGATCATGCTCTGCTTCAGTATGTCACAGTACATGTTGGCATCAGGGCCATCTTTAATATTGATTGGACCCTAGGCAAACATTTTCTGGGGCCCCCCCCCCCATACAATTTCGCTCTCCACCTGCTCTGAGACATACAATAAATAGTAGCTAGACCCAAAATGAGTTTACTAAATCAGATCAGACAGCGATTGTGATTACCGCTTACTGACTGGTTGCTAGAGGTTACAGCACATGATTTCTGCTTGTTGATTGGTTGCCAGAAATTACTGTATATCAATACTGCTCACTGATTGGTTGCTAGAAGTTACTGCTCATCATTACTGTTTACTGATTGGCTGCTAGAGGTTACAGCACATCATCTCTTCGCTACCCACACACCATGTACTGGGGAGGTGAGGGGATTTATCAATAGACAGAAAGCTTCTAGGGATCCTAGAACTCCTGGGATCGGTGGCAGTGCTGGGGAAGGGGAGGGTGTGATCAATGGAAATGCTGATTTTTTTTTACCGACTACCAATATAAATAGGAGTTTCATCACTGGCCACCAATGTTATAGGGGTTTACACTGACCACTAATGTAATAGAAGCATTCACAGTAATCTCCAATGTAAGGAGAGATTTACACTGACCACTAATGTAATAGAAGCATTCACAGTAATCTCCAATGTAAGGAGAGATTTACACTGACCACTATGTAAGGGGGACATTTACACTGGTCACTAGTGTGAATGACAGGATTCTACATCAAACCCCAATGTAATGAGACAATTTACACTGACCACCAATGTAACAGACATTTAGCCTGCGTCCACATTTGCAGTGCCATTAATTGTTAATGACACCCTCACACACCTGCTGACATGTATTGTGGCACCGTGTGATTTTGAAAAAGGGTTAGGGAATTTCTTCCGCATATCTAGCGCATAGAGCAGCCCATTGAAATGAATGGGCCGCCCTACACATGAACTACATATTTATCAACCCTGTCAGTACACCTTTGCATCCTAAATCCCTGCTAACCTCTGCACCCTAAACCTCCCCATCCTCTCCACTCCAACCCCCCCCCCCCAAACTCTACCTGCCTTCTCTGCTCATTTCTGCACCCACCTTCCTTACCTCTATACATACCCTCCTTGCTCACCTGTGCACCCCAAACTGTAATTCCTTCTCTGCCTACCTCTGCACACCCCACACTACCCTCCCCCCACCAATTAGCTTACCTTTGCAGAACAGGCTGATGTTAGGCTTAACGACCACAGTTGCAGGCAGGACTTTACTCCTTTACCTTCACAGTGGGCAGCATTCAGTATAGGTGATGGTGGATATGACCTCAGGAGAGCATGATATACATATGAATGCTGCCTTTATTTACATATGAATGCAGCTGGCCACCACTATTAACATATGAATGCAGTTGCTATTTACATATGAATGCTGGTTATTTACAGGTAAACACAGGGTCTGTAGGTGAGTCATCTGTACAAAACAAAAGGGCAGAAATGGGCAGCATTAGTAGCAGCACTTTACACTGAGATATCGGGACACAGCACAGGACTAAAACTTCAAGGGACAAGGGAATTGATACTGGGATAGTTGGCAAGTATAAGGCAGCTGATTTGGGCCCCACAACAATGACAGGGCCCAGGGCAGATGCCCCTTTTGCCCTGCCTTAAAGACGGCCCTGGTTGGCATTCATAGTTCCCTCAATGAACTGTAGCTCCCCAGTGCTGGGAGCACTCATGCAGCCCCAGACCATGACACTCCCACCACCATGCTTGACTGTAGGCAAGACACATTTGTCATTGTACTCCTCACCTCACACACCCTTGACACCATCTGAACCAATTAAGTTTAACTTGGTCTCATCAGACCACAGGACATGGTTTTAGTAATCCATATCCTTAGTCTGCTTGTCTTCAGCAAACTGTTTGTGCATCATTTTTAATAAAGGCTTCCTTCTGGGATGACAGCCATGCAGACCAATTTGATGCAGTGTGCGGCGTATGATCTGAGTACTGACACCCTGACCCCCCACCCCTTCAACCTTTGCAGCAATGCCGGCAGCACTCATACGTCTATTTCCCAAGGACAACCTCTGGATATGACGCTGAGCACGTGCACTCAACTTCTTTGGTTGACCATGGTGAGACCTGTTCTGAGTGGAACCTGTCCTGTTAAACCGCTGTATGGTCTTGCCCACCATGCTGCAGCTCAGTTTCAGGGTCTTGACAGTCTTCTTATAGCCTAGGCCAGTGATGGCGAACCTTGGCACTCCAGATGTTTTGGAACTACATTTCCCATGATGCTCAACTACACTGCAAAGTGCATGAGCATCATGGGAAATGTAGTTCCAAAACATCTGGAGTGCCAAGGTTCGCCATCACTGGCCTAGGCCATCTTTATGTAGAGCAACAATTCTTTTTTTCAGATCCTGAGAGATTTCTTTGCCATGAGCTCCCATGTTGAACTTCCAGTAACCAGTTTGAGAGAGTGAGAGCGATAACACCAAATTTAACACACCTGATTCCCATTCACACCTGAGACCTTGTAACACTAACGAGTCACTTGACACCGGGGAGGAAAAATGGCTAATTGGGCCCAATTTGGGCATTTTTGGGGTTTTACTCACTTTTGTTACCAGTGGTTTAGACATTAATGGTTGTGTGTTGAGTTATTTTGAGGGACAGCAAATTTACAGTTAGACAAGCTGTACACTCACTACTTTACATTGCAGCAAAGTGACATTTCTTCAGTGTTGTGAAAAGATACAATAAAATATTTTCAAAAATGTGACGGGTGTACTCACTTTTGTGAGATACTATGTGTATAAATATATATACAGGGTGGGCCATTTATATGGATACACCTTAATAAAATGGGAATGGTTGGTGATATTAACTTCCTGTTTGTGGCACATTAGTATATGTGAGGGGGGAAACTTTTCAAGATGGGTGGTGACCATGGCGGCCATTTTGAAGTCGGCCATTTTGAATCCAACGTTTGTTTTTTCAATAAGAAGAGGGTCATGTGACACATCAAACTTATTGGGAATTTCACAAGAAAAAGAATGGTGTGCTTGGTTTTAACTTAACTTTATTCTTTCATGAGTTATTTACAAGTTTCTGACCACTTATAAAATGTGTTCAATGTGCTGCCCATTGTGTTGGATTGTCAATGCAACCCTCTTCTCTCCCACTCTTCACACACTGATGGCAACACCGCAGGAGAAATGCTAGCACAGGCTTCCAGTATCCGTAGTTTCAGGTGCTGCACATCTCGTATCTTCACAGCATATGGTTTTTTTATGGTTTTTATGGTCAGTAAAAACCAATACCGGGTGAGCTGCTCCTTCCAGGAGGTACCGCCATTCCTCCAAAGCTGACTTGATGGCCAGCAATTCCCTATCACCGACGACATAGTTCCAGCAAGATGGTGCACCACCACATTATGGGTGTCAGGTCCGAGCATTCCTAGATGAACAGTTTCCTGGAAAGTGGATTGGACATCGTGGGCCAGTTGAATGGCCCCCAAGGTCTCCCGATCTGACCCCCTTAGACTTTTATCTTTGGGGTCATCTGAAGGCAATCGTCTATGCTCTGAAGATACGAGATGTGCAGCACCTGAAACTACGGATACTGGAAGCATGTGCTAGCATTTCTCCTGCGGTGTTGCTATCAGTGTGTGAAGAGTGGGAGAAGAGGGTTGCATTGACAATCCAACACAATGGGCAGCACATTGAACACATTTTATAAGTGGTCAGAAACTTGTAAATAACTCATGAAAGAATAAAGTTATGTTAAAACCAAGCACACCATTGTTTTTCTTGTGAAATTCCCAATAAGTTTGATGTGTCACATGACCCTCTTCCTATTGAAAAAACAAAAGTTGGATTCAAAATGGCCGACTTCAAAATGGCCGCCATGGTCACCACCCATCTTGAAAAGTTTCCCCCCTCACATATACTAATGTGCCACAAACAAGAAGTTAATATCACCAACCATTCCCATTTTATTAAGGTGTATCCATATAAATGGCCCACCCTGTATATCCAAATTGAGTGTAATGAATTATTCTTTCTAGCCATGAGATTGTACTAATTTTTCTCAGCATTTTTATGCATATTACAAGTGATTATTGTCGCTATCTTACTGAGTTGGTAGTTTGTACTTTAGACTGTCATTGTTGCACACATGTGTTTTAGGTGCAGTACGTGAACAAAAATCCAGCTTGCTGCATCTTTGATGCAGTTTCATGAAAATGCACATTATATAGAGTTCAATGGTAATGAGCCTAAAATGCATGTAAACCACAACTAGGACGCAACGCACAGATGTGAACCGGCCCTAAAAACTTCTCCCCAGCTAGGAGTTTATCTAAATGGTAGTTTGTCTTGTTTTGTCTTTTTTCACAGTTGTTTTTGTCACTCTTTAACTGTTGCACCATGTTTGAAAGGTTGGTTGCCTAGTTACAATCCCAAAGGTACAAAATAGTTATTTCAATAGGACTTTCTTGGTGTAAGACCATAATCACACATTTTTTAACATATACAAAGATATATTTTTAATGATAAACTGTAAAATATTTGCAATTTAAAACTTGCTAGTATTGCCATGTTCAATAAAATGTGAATCTGTACAATTAAACCCAGACACCTGATACCTAGTCCCCCATTCCCTGTTACTCGTTTTGTACCTTGTACATTTACTTGCAATTATTGATATATTCAGGTATAGACCCTTCAAGTTTTTAACACAAATCTTGTTCCTACTTGGATGCAAATTTCAGATAACACAATAAAGTAGCGGCTGCTCTATTTTGGCGCGCTATGCAGTTACCTTCAAAACGAGGGATAATCTGTAGTATAAATATAGCATAGATGCAGAGCTGCACCAGATTTTGCACTATCAGGTTTTAGTAAATCAATCCCATTGTTTATTGGCAATGGGAATCTCCGCTGTCAGCATACACTGATTAGCAGCAGCAGCCAATTGGTTTTCCAACTTGTGTGTTTGACAGAATTTGATCTAATGATTAAATTCTGTTGAATGGGGCATCCACACATCACACATGAAAAGCAGGGGCAAGCCGAATTTCAGTCCATCTATGGCCAGCTAAAGTGAAAAACAAAGGGAGAAAGATGCACCAGTGATTCAGACCAGAATCAAAACAATAGTACAATAAACTCTGTGGAATAGCTGTAGAATGGCTGCTAGAGATCATTCTAAAGCTGGCCATAGACAGATCAAAATTCAGCCGTTACAGCAGGATGGGCAGTTTGGTTGTACTGAAGTGGATATATCGATCCCGTTTTCCACTGCGGCTGACAGCTTGCAATTCTCAATTAACTACAACAGCGCTGATCAGCACCCTAGTAGTTCACTGACACTTCTTGCAGCTGACTAACTGTCTTCCCATACAGAGGGATGGGCAGAGAGCTGTCAGAAGTGTCTGCAGGAGCCTGACATTGCACCCAATCATGGGTGCAATTCTTTGCAGGCTTCAGTGTAAAAACAATAAATGCACATTTTAGTTTTACCCTACAAAATCATGTGGATTTATTTATTTTTTTTACTAAAGGTGAACCTAGCCTTTAAATTAAATCATGTTATAGTCAATTCTACCCAGATGTTCTTTTATATGAGCATTAGTAAATAGGTTCCGCAGTGTTTTGAGATCACTAGGCCCACTGAGCATCATTTTTAGTTGGGTCTTCTATAAACTGTACCAAAAATTGTCTTGTAATAATTTTATATATGTCTACCCTGTTACTTACCCAGTAATGCCATTATTCCAGTCAATTTCAGGGTAGGCAAAATCTGCCATTACTATCACTGTCCCAGTCCTTTTGAAGCCCTATCTGTGCAAGAATTTGAGTCTCCACCTCCTCATTTACAATGGGTGTCCTATAACAAACTCCAAATTGAAGCTGAAGTCCAGATAGAAATGTTATAACCTGTCATTACTGGAGCTTTCACACCTTATTATAAAATGTTTGTGGTTTCTTTCCCCTCTGTGTTATCTTTGAGAAATCCAGGGTGCATTTTTTGAATCAGGGCTTCATTTTCTGGGACATTCGTGTTGGAAGACCAGTAGCTGCTATGCTGTGTATCTCCCTGGCCACCTGTCTTATCCCTGCCCCATTGTAGTTCTGTGAGTAATTGTAATTGCATCCCCTCTGGCAGTAGTAGGAGGAGTCTGAGCCGCTCACTATGTGTATTAGTATAATGGCGGGCTATGAGTTCATGCCCGAGATTCAGCACCAACTCCCCCTTTGATCCCCCACCTCTCTGCCTGTGACTGCAGCAAGAGAGAAAGTCCTTCTACAAGCACACAGCTTTCTAAGGGATATCATGACGTCACCAGGACAGAAAATCAAAGATTACAAGAAAAGTAGGCACTATGATTTAAACTGTGTCTTCACTTAGAGAGAAGGATCTGCAATTGTAAAGTAAGCTAAAGCCCTGAGTTCAATGATAACTTTGTTTTACAAAGGTTTTATTAGTTTTACAAGTTTTACAATCAAGAAAAAGGTGTAAACCGCAATCAAAAGCACAGCAAAGTGAAACAAGTCGTGTGACAAAGAAGGCACACTGCATCAATGATTTCAAGGTCACAGTTACCCAAGACTTGCCTGGGAAGGAGGAGGAGAGAGGGGAAAAAAAGGAGGAGGGCTGGAGGAGTCTCTTCCACAGAGTTCAGCCAGATCATAGCGCCAGAGAATTGCTAAGCATGGTCAAACTGAAAGCAAAGTCCGCATGGTCCGGGGTCATGTACCCAGGGCCGCCATCAGGGAGGTACAGGCAGTACTAGGGTAGGGAGCCCAAGCGGCTGTAGGGGCCCGTACACCAGGCTCGCTCCATGCCTCCGTCCTCACACAATAATCCTTCCTCTGAATCTGATAGCAGCCGGGCTGCGCCTGCAGCGCCATGGACAACAATAGACACAAGCAACAGGCTTGGGCTGCTCTCCTTGCTAGCACCCCCCCCCATGCTCAACGTACGCCGGGTCGGAACTCCTCCCTCAGCTTGACACTTCCATCGGTGCTGAGGAGGGAGGACTGTCCCCTCCCATTTGCCAGTATTCCTTCGGGGGTTGTGGTTATTTCCTAAGATTTGAAGGTGGGCCGCCCACTCAGGTGCATGCAGAGGGGAGGAGAAAGGGTGGCGGTAAGTGACTGAGAAATTGCTGCATGCTGCTACTGTACTGACAATGTATCGTGTATCAATACACAACAATACATTGTGCCCCTGTCCTGTGCTGGAATTGGAAATTTGGCTGTTTCAATTGCATTGTGGAGAGGGATGAGGATGACTCTGGGGGGGGGGATGAGAGTTACATTAAGTAACTCTCACCCCCCCCCAGAGTCATCCTCATCCCTCTCCACAATGTATTCCCATCCACGTGCTGCATCATCCATCCCTGTCCACAATATATCCCCACCTCCGCCCAGAATCCTGAAGAGGGTTGGATGATGCCGGGCGGAGAGTGGGGATATATTGTGGATTGGGTTGAATGATGCCGGGCAGAGGATGGGGATATATTGTGGAGAGGGTTGGATGATGTCGGGCTATTGGGCCTATTCGGTGGGACCGCCAGTTGGTGGGCCCTGGGGAATGTTGGTGGTCAGGCCCCGGGGTCCCTGGCCTGAAGCTGTGTAAGGGGCCCCACAATTTCTGATGGCTGCCCTGCATGTACCATCAGCTTTAACTTTGAAATACATGCATCCATATGCAACTCCACCCATAATGCTTGAGCACCATCACACTCTCCAAAAACAAAGTCCTCTTTCATTTGCTTTGAGATCACTTCTCACATATGGGTTTATTTACTAAAGCTGGAGAATGCACAATCAGTCTCACTTCTGCAGAGAAACCAATCAGCTTCTATGCTCAGCTTGTTCAATTAAGCTTTGGCAATAAAACCTGGAAGCTGATTGGTTTCTCTGCAGAAGTGAGACTGATTTTGCACTCTCCAGCTTTAGTAAATAAACCCCATAGAGACAGACACCACCACCTTTTCGTTTTACCCTGTCTGTTCAAAAGAGAGCATAGCCAGGAATAATAACAGCCCAATCATGTGAAGAATGAAGCCAAAATTCAGCAATACCAACTAAATCATAGTTCTCTTCATGCACCAGAGCTTGCAACTCTCCTACTTTGCTTGATAGACTTCTGCCATTGATGAGCAAACATTAAGGCCTCATTCACACTGCTGCTGGTAAACGGACATTTTGAGGCATTTGGGCGTTTTTTTCAGCTGCCCCTGAACTCTCCTCTATGTTATCTTATCAGTGCATTTACACAGGGTAGTTTAAGTTCATTTCCAGGCAGTTGAGTTTAACCACTTCAATACTATGCACTTAGAACCCTTTACTACCAGACCAATTTTCAGTTTTCAGTGCTGTTGCGCTTTGAATGACAATTGCGCGGTCGTGCGACGCTGTATAAATGTTTCAAAACACTGTTTTTATCTCTTAAAAAAAAAAAAAAAGTTTTAAAAGCCAGAAAAAAATAAACATCGCGTTTTTTATTTTTGGCGTCACCACTAGTTTATGGTGGTTTTCTTTCGAGATAAACACCCTTGTTTTACTATTTTTGAAACAAACCCATGTCGCAGCGTGCTGGCGCGTTAACAGTAAGTTTCGCGTTGTCGTGACTTTTGACTTTTAACCAGACCATCATTTCCCAAGATTCACGTATCATAACTTCACCAATTTGAGTTGACGGACCTTTACTTGAATTTGATGGGACACATTTACGTGACTATTCTATTGTA
>BLSH010022043.1:513680-545349 GCA_018402905.1 Glandirana rugosa
ACCCATGCGTATTCTGTTCGGGGCAAGGTTCCCCCTTTTCCGGTCACGGCTCATTCTACCCGGGCGGTTAGTACTTCCTGGGCTTTCAGACACCAGGCCTCGGTGTCACAGGTGTGCAAAGCGGCCACTTGGGCCTCGGTTCACACTTTTACTAAGTTTTATAAAGTTGATGTGTTTGCATCTTCGGATGCTGCTTTTGGCCGCAAAGTTCTGCAGGCGGCAGTGTAGGCGCGTCTGGCGCCTCCTCAGAGGTTCAGTTGGGTACAGTTGTTTGCGTTTACCCACCCCTCTTTTTTGACACAGCTTGGGGACATCCCCACAAAGTCATGAAGAGCTGCGTCTGTCAGTGAACGTAGGAGAAAAAGGGATTTTATTAAAACTTACCGTAAAATCCTTTTCTCTGAGTTCACTGACAGACACAGCACCCACCCCTCTGGGCTCTGTTTTGGTACGGCTTGTGTACGAACTGGAGAGCTATTCTGTGAGGGGGGTTTAATGTAGGAAGAGAGGACGGCCCCCAGGGGAGGGGCCAGCTGATTCTTTTCCCTGCCTAGTTAACTCCTGGTAGGACGAACATAAAACCCACAAAGTCATGAAGAGCTGCGTCTGTCAGTGAACTCGGAGAAAAGGATTTTAGTTTTAATAAAATCCCTTTATTCTGGCCAATGGAATCCATTGAAGCTCAAAAGTTTGACATGCCTAAACACGTGTGCAATGCATGGCTTAAGGCCCAGTGTACACCGATGCGACAATCACTCCGACTTTTATGAGCAATAGTCAAATGACATGTGAAAATCAACCCAAAGGGACTGGCGTGGACCTGGGGGGGGTGGGGGCCCACGTCTTTTTTTTTTTTCTGATAAATTTGGCGTGAGGTTTCATCCATACCAGAACCAAAGGAATTGTTTTGATTGGTAAAAAGGACAAGTCATTTCAAAGTTGGATCAAAATCAAATCCTTTTCATTAAAGTTGCATGGAAGTCGGACCAAAGTTGCAGGGCAAAGTCAGATCCAAAGTCGTGCAACTTACGTGTCGCACCAGTGTGAACATGGCCTCGGAGGAGAAAATCAAACACCCTGTGTGCATGAAGCCAAAAGGAAAAAAAAGTAAAAAAATAGAAAACTAATTCAGCTACCACGTATAAGTATTGGTAGGCTGTAATATATTACATTTTTGGTTTTTGGGTTTAAAGCGGTTGTACACTTAGAAAAAAAAAAACCTGTAAGTCAAAGGCATAATGAGCTAGTAGCATACTAGCTCATTAAGAAATACTTCAGAATGAAGGGAGGTAGCTGAGGGAGCTGACATCCGGGGGTTCCTTCAGGATTCGCGGCTCCGGCACTGTGAGGGGCATGCGTGGGAGCCCTCCTTTCCGGCAAGGTCTGGCGCGATACGCCGGGACTTCAATGCACATGTGCCGCTGACGTCAGCAGTTGCATGCAATGTGAATATCTCCTAAACTATGGCGGTTTAGGAGATATTCATTTTACCTACAGGTAAGCCTTATTATAGGTTTAATTGTAGGTAAAAATGACAGTTGGGGGGGATACAACCACTTTAACACCACTTTAAGGGTAAATTCATCCAAAATTAATGTTTCAGTTATAAGTGAGGTTTACTAGGTGGAATTTCACACCTTTTTTTTATATCTTTTAGTCATCCAGTGATGTGCCTTTCTGGTTCTCTCCCCCTGACCTTTTTGAGTTTTGGGCATTCATGCTCACCCAAGTAATACAGTATCTCACAAAAGTGAGTAACACCCCTTACATATTTGTAAATATTTTATTATATCATTTCATGTGACAATACTGAAGAAATGACACTTTGCTACAATGTAAAGTAGTGAGTGTACAGCTTGTATAACAGTGTACATTTGCTGTCCCCTCAAAATTACTCGGCACACAGCCATTCATGTCTAAACTGCTGGCAACAATAGTGAGTACATCCCAAAGTGAAAATGTCCAAATTGGGCCCAATTAGCCATTTCCCTCCCTGGTGTTATGTGACCCATTAGTGTTACAAGATCTCAGGTGTGAATGGGGAGCAGGTGTGTTACATTTGGTGTTATCACTCTCACTCTCTCATACTGGTCAGTGGAAGTTCAACATGGCACCTCATGTGAAAGAACTCTCCGAGGATCTGAAAAAAAGAATTGTTGCTCTACATAAAGATGGCCTTGGCTATAAGACGATTGCCAAGACCCTGAAATTGAGCTGCAGCAGGAGGGCCTAGATCATACAGCGGTTTAACATAACAGGACAGGTTCCACTCAGAACAGGCCTCGCCATGGTCGACCAAAGCAGTTGAGGGCACACGCTCAGCTTCATATCCAGAGGTTGTCTTTGGGAAATAGACGTATGAGTGCTGCCAGCATTGCTGCAGAGGTTGAAGGTGTGGGGGGTCAGCCCGTTAGTGCTCAGACCATACGCCGCACACTACATCAAAGTGGTCTGCATAGCTGTCATCCCAGAAATAAGCCTCTTCTAAAGATGATGCACAAGAAAGCCCGCAAACAGTTTGCTGAAGACAAACAGACTAAGGACATGGATTACTGGAACCATGATGAGACCAAGATAAACGTATTTGGTTCAGATGGTGTCAAGCATGTATGGCGGCAACCAGGTGAGGAGTACAAAGGCAAGTGTGTCTTGCCTGCAGTCAAGCATGGTGGTGGGAGTGTCATGGTCTGGGACTGCATGAGTGCTGCCAGCACTGCGGAGCTACAGTTCATTGAGGGAACCATGAATATACTTTGACATACTGAACCAGAGCATGATCCCCTCCTCCCTTTGGAGACTGGGCCGCAGGGCAGTATTCCAACATAACAACCCCAAACACACCTTCAGGATGACCTCTGCCTTGCTAAAGAAGCTGAGGGTAAAGGTGATGGACTGGCTAAGCATGTCTCCAGACCTAAACCCTATTGAGCATATGTGGGGCATCCTCAAACGGAAAGTGGAGGAGCGCAAGTTATCTAACATCCACCAGCTCTGTGATGTCGTCATGGAGGAGTGGAAGAGGACTCCAGTGGCAACCTGTGAAGCTCTGGTGAACGCCATGCCCTAGAGCATAGGTGTCAAACTGGCGGCCCTCCAGCTGTTGCGGAACTACAAGTCCCATAAGGCACTGCAAGGCTGACCATTACAAGCATGACTCCCACAGGCAGAGGTATGATGGGACTTGTAGTTCCGCAACAGCTGGAGGGCCGCCAGTTTGACACCCCTGCCCTAGAGGGTTAAGGCAGCGCTGAAAAATAATGGTGGCCACACAAAATATTGACACTTTGGGCCCAATTTGGACATTTTTACTTAGGGGTGTACTCACTTTGTTGCCAGGGGTTTAGACATTAATGGCTGTGTGTTGAGTTATTTTGAGGGGACAGCAAATTTACACTATTATACAAGCTGTACACTCACTGCTTTACATTTTAGCAAAGTGTCATTTCTTCAGTGTTGTCACATGAAAAGATATAATAAAATATTTACAAAAATGTGAGAGGTGTACTCACTTTTGTGAGATACTTTATATAGTAAATACAAAGTCCAATACAAAGAGTAGGAGTCCCTAATACAGGCCTTAGTATATGTGTTTACTGTGCAATTCATGCACAGAAATTTGACCAACAAAATCCATTTTTCAGAATTCATCAAAAACGAAAATATCAGTTTTAGGTTGACTGACAGTGGTTGTAAACTCCTTCATACAAGGAAGTACCCTTACATACTGAACTGACTTGCCTCTCTATGATGCACAGAGATTAAACAGATCCTCTTACATAAGATGTGCCTGTATCTGCACCTTCTCTCTTCTACAGCTGTTCAAAGTAAGGAATTTTCACAGTATTTCTCACTTCCAGAAGGCAGGGGGTGGGGATCTGATGTCACACACTGCACAGTATAGAGCAATGAGCTGAGTTTAATCTGAGACCTGAGTGGAGGGAACGGACACACCTCCTCTACACAGTGTCCTAGAAAAACAGGCACAGCTGAGGCTGCCAAGCACCAGCTTTGTAATAGGGGGTTGGGGTGTGCTTCTGTGGTTGCTTGATGTTGACATACAGTAGATCTCTTGCAGATAGCAGAGGAATGCCAGCAGACAGAAATCACACAATGTGCTTTGCATTGGGGCAAGGTGTATGCTGTAGGATAGGCTTCATTTTTCATTTCAGGGACATACAGCCACATTAATTTATTTGTCCTGCCTGCTGTGTGTATATTGTGATTTTTTCAGTTTGAAGTAAGCTGTTCTACTTGAAACGTTGTTTTCATGTATTCCTTTGAGGGACTTCTGTACAAAATGTAGGAGGTTCTGTTTAGTTGTATGATAGTGGCAAAATTATTACTGTAAAAAACAAACTACATATACATATAAATATGTGTATATATGAGTGCTTCGCTTCTATACTACCTCTAAGCATATATAAAGTGCATAAACACATATATAAAGTGCATATAATACAAATGCAGTACAGAAATAAAGTGCATAAGACAAAATGTGCAAACTTCAAACGTCCCAATGTGCCACTGTTATATAAAGTGCCTTAAGTGCATAATCAATCCATTCATAAGTCCATGTGATTATATCCAGCATTCACTATCTGCCATTAAGTTCACCATGTAGTGCAGAAAATATGTCCAATTATAACAGTCACACTTATGATGGGACAGCTTGTATTCCAGCCAGGTGAACAAATTAGCACACAGCACCCTGTGCCCGCCACCAGATGTGCCCTCACCTCAAGGGCGTCTGTAATACACCTTTTAGAAACCACTCTCAACAGAATATAGGGTATCTTCAAATCCAGACTTTGCACGCAGCTTCTCCGGAGGTATACATAAACCTTAATAGAGCTTCATTGCTTCCCCTCCAGGCTCCACAGGTTACATTTAAAATGACAATACCAACACATCGCGTAATCCAGTTTCAAAACGATATTTATTTAAAGTCTTCAATAAAAACACTCACATTTCCACAATATTAAAAATGCCTATATACAGTAGCAAGATCAGTGCCGATCCTTCACCTGTCCCTGAGATCTGCAGCTCCCTCGGGCAGACGTGGGGTCCAGCACTCCTCTCTGTAGCTCCGTGTACACAATCCTTCACCAGTGATCCAGTCCAGCCCTCGTGCCCCCTTGTGCTCCAGAACTCCCTGTTTGCACTACCAGGGGTTCTCAAACCAGGGCTGCAAGAGAGGTTGTCCCCTGCATAAGCCAGACTCATCCACCAGGTACGTGACAGTACGTTACACCCGCCTGGAAGGAAGAGTTCAGGAGCTCTCTGTGTCAGATCCAGCCAGTCCCGACCAGTCTGCCCCATGCACCATTGTGACTTTGCCAACTGAGCCCAAGGTGCCCATGCCAGAGCGGTTCTCAGGAGACCGCAGGAAGTTCCGGGCATTTCATAATTCCTGCGAACTATACTTCGCCCTCCAGCCGCGGACTTTCTCGCTGGAAGCTACTAAAGTGGGATTGGTAATCTCCCTTCTCCTAGAAGAGCCACACGCTTGGGCTCACCGCCTTCTGGAACAGAAGACCACAGAGACCACCAGCTTAGACCGGTTTTTCCAAGCAATGGCCCTGTTGTATGAGGATCCCCATCAGACGGCCACTGCGGAAGCAGCCCTTCATGCCTTACAGCAAGGCCGCCTCATGGCGGAAGAAAATATTTCAGAGTTCCGGCGCTGGAGCGCGGACACCGCCTGGAATGATGCGGCCCTCTGCTATCAATTCAGGCTGGGTCTCTCAGAGCCGCTCAAAGGCGAGCTGGCCCACGTTGGGGTACCACACACCCTCGAAGCTCTGATCAATCTGGCCATCCAGATAGATCATCAGCTGTGGTAACACAGAGCTGAGAGATCCACAGGGCCCACACACCTTAACTGGATGATGCCCCAAGTTCCCACCTATTCTGGTCCAAGTCCAGCTACCTCCTCCTCCTGCGTTCCACCAGACCACTTTGAGCCCATGCAAATTGGGCTTCTTCACCCGTCGCTCACACCTGAGGAACGTCAAAGACGTATGTCAAACCCTTTGCCTGTACTGTGGAGGTCCCAGGCACCTGGTGAGGAACTGCCCTGCCAAGGCCGATAAGTGCACATCCACTAACCCTAAGAGACTGATGTACTTGCCAAGTGACAAAGCTCATCTTGTCCTTTCTATTTTTCTGCAGCTTCCCGGTGGGAATATCCCAGTACAGGCTACCCTTAACTCAGGTGCGTGCAGCTGCTTTGTTGACACCACCTTCGTAGCGCACCATCAGATATCACTCCGACCCAAGGATCATCCCATGGTGGTCCAACTTGCTGATGGGTCAACCATTAAGTCTGGCATCGTCACTCAGGAAACCATCCTTGTGCTTACCAAGGCAGAGGGAGGCCACTTGGAGCTTCTGCTACTGGATGCCATCGTGTCCCCACTATTTCCAGTCATCCTAGGCCTCCCATGGCTCCGGACTCACAACCCCCACATCAACTGGGCCACCGGTGTGGTACACTTCAGTTCTTCCTACTGTCTCCACCACTGCCTGCCACAGCCCCAGGAAAACCCCTCGTCTGTGCTCTGTCTGGACACTGATAATGACCAGGACTCCCACCTGACCGTCCCAGCACCCTATCATGATTTCCTGGATGTGTTTAGTAAAAAGGGGGCTAACTTCCTCCCACCGCACAGGCCCTACGACTGTCCGATCGACATCCTAACGGGCTGAGGTTCCGTTCATTCGGATTTTTCCTTTGTCTGAGGTGGAATTGGTAGCCCTCAAGGCATACCTGGACGAAAACCTGAAAAAAAGGATTCATCAGACCATCTACGTCACCAGCAGGAGCAGGGATCTTCTTCATGGAGAAGTACCATTCCCTTAGGCCCTGCATTGATTACCGGGATCTTAATCGGATCACTGTCAAGAACCTGTACCCCCTGCATGTGGTCCCCAAGCTTTTTCAGAGGCTTGGAACAGCAACTGTCTTCACGAAGCTGGACCTCCGCGGGGTGTATAACCTTATTCGCATCCGTGAAGGGCATGAGTGGAAGACAGTATTCCGAACTTGGTTCGGTCATTACGAGAATCTCGTGATGCCCTTTGGACTGTGCACGCCCCCACGACATTCCAGCACTTGGTGAACGATGTCTTTCGGGACTACCTGGACCAGTTTGTAGTTGTCTATTTGGATGACATTCTAATTTTCTCCCCCTCACTGGAAGAGCATCACAGGCACATAAAAAGTGTGCTTACCCGCCTCCGACAACATGGTCTATATGCCAAAGCGGAAAAATGCACCTTTGAGTGCACCAGCATTTCCTTCCTGGGATTTAACATCTCCACCTCTGGAATCACAATGGACCCGCAGAAGGTCTCGGCCATCTTAGACTGGCCAGCACCAGTCGACAAGAAGAAAGTCCAGCGTTTTGCCGGCTTTGCAAACTTTTACCGGAAATTCATCAAGTTGTTCTCGGCAGTCATCATGCCCATAACCCAGCTTACCAAACAGGACTCACGCTTCCGCTGGACTCCCAAGGCCCAAGAAGAACTACTATGTCGGTGACAGAGAACTGCTGGCGATTAAGTCAGCTCTGGAGGAGCGGCGGTACCTCCTGGAGGGAGCTTCACATCCTATTTTGCTCTTTACGGACCATAAAAACCTTGAGTATCTGCGGACTTCCATGAGACTCGAACATCAGCAGGCAAAATGGGCACTATTTTTCTCATGTTTCCAGTTGCACATAACCTGCAGGCCCGGGGCTAAGAATGTGAAGCCGGATGCGTTGTCCAGAATGTTTCATGTCTCGGAATACCTCTCCCCTCCAGACACAATCCTACCTGCTCACAGTTTCTTACTAACCCAGGAAGACCTTACCCGGATCAGGCTATCCCTTGCTGGCCTTACTGTGCCGCCGAACCCCAGACTCACATTAAAGGGCGGGCTGTGTTGGTTCGATAACCGACTTTACGTTCCACAGGAGCTACGCCTAACAACACTCAGACTCTGCCATGATCTCAAATTGGCTGGGCACTTTGAAGGTTGCAAGACAGCAGAACTGCTTTCCCGCTCGTTCTGGTGGCCTCACTTAAATGAAGACTGCAGGGACTATGTGAATGCTTGTCCTGTCTGCCAAGAACAAGACGGAAAGGTCCAAGGCATGGGGCCTACTTAGCCCACTGCCTATTCCAGAACGACCGTGGTCCCAGATCTCAATGGACTTTATAGTTGAGCTGCCGCCATCTGCAGGCTTCAACACTATTCTGGTGGTGGTGGATCACCTCACAAACATGGCCCATTACATACCCATGAAGAGCACCCCCTCGGCAGCTGAAACTGTAGAAACGTTCATAAAGGAGGTGGTCCGTATACACGGAATTCCTCTCAACATAGTATCGGACCGGGGGGTGCAGTTTACATCCCGTTTCTGGAGATCCCTATGCTCCTCTCTGGAAATTGACTGGGCCTTCTCCTCAGCATATCATCCGCAGTCTAACTGTCAAACGGAGAGGACCAACCAGACCCTCGAACAGTACCTCCGGTGCTACTCCTCATACTCCCAGGATGACTGGGGTTCCCTGCTCCCGGTAGCCGAGTTCGCCTACAATAACTCAGTTCATTCTGCCACCAAACAATCCCTGTTCTAGGTGAACCTCGGCTACCATTTTACTTTTCTACCTGACCTGTTAACAGAGAGTACCATACCTGCTGTTCTGGAAATCACTCAATTCCTGGAAAAAAAAGAACAAGCTTCTTCAGGAGACTCTCTCCCAGACTCAGGCTATTAACAAGAGAAATTTTGACAAGGGGAGAAGAGGAAAACTAGAACACCAATCTGGTCAGCGGGTCTGGTTGTCCACAAAAAATCTGAGATTGACCTGCCCCTTCAAAAAGCTTGGGCCAAGGTACATCGGGCCCTTTCCAATTGCGAGGAAGATTAACCGAGTGGCTTACAAGCTGGATCTACCTCCTTCACTTCACATTCACCCGGTCTTCCATGTGAATTTGCTCAAGCCAGTAGTCAAGGATCTCTTCCCTGGGCGTAGTACAGCCCCACCAGAACCGGTCTTGGTGGACGGAGAGGAGTATTTCAAGGCGGAAACCATCCTCGACTGCAGGAGAAGAGGAGGCATCATCCAATTCCCGGCTGAAGTGGAAGGGCTACGAGCCCGAAGAGAGCTCTTGGGAGCCAGAAGATAACCTGCATGCCGGAGAGTTAATTAGGGCCTTCTGGAGAAGACACCCGGCCAAGAGAGCCCATTTAGGCATGGCAATGTAAGGAACCATCTGGGGCCATTGGAATGCCTATGCGCGGGTGCACGTAGCGTGTGTGCGCACCCGTGTGCTTTGCGCGTGTGTATGCACGGCAATGGCCACAAAATGGGGCCCTGTACCTGTGACCCCGGCTGTACTTGGACTTTATTGCTTTCTGCCTGCCCTAACCCCCGACCTGTCTACGACTACTCTTTTGCCTGCTCCTTTGTACCTCTGCTGCCCGCACGTTGCCGACCTTGCTTGTACCTGCCTGCCCCGCCTGTATCGCACTGCCAGCCTGTTACCGACCCGGATTGCACCACCATTCTTCTGCCAAGCACCAGCTTCAGTGGACCCCCACCTACCACCAGTGATCCAGTCCAGCCCTCATGCCCCCTTGTGCTCCAGAACTCCCTGTCTGCACTACCAGGGGTTCTCAAACCAGGGCCGCAAGAGAGGTTGTCCCCTGCATAAGCCAGACTTGTCCACCAGGTACGTGACACCTTTCTTTCAGAGTCCTTGAGCAACCAATTTCCAATGTGTAGCTCTCTCAGAATAGTGTTCTGAGTCCCAGGCCAGAGCAACACTGTGCTCTCTTCCTTATCATTTAAAGAGAGAGTGGACACCAGTGGACCACAAAATCCGGTACGGAACCCGGCCTGCCAAGGTGGCTGGTAACTCCTGGTTGAGCAACTGTCCCAACCATAGAGTGGACCTGGGTTATTTTGAAGCTTTCCCGCCCTGTGTTCCACTGTGCACTTAAATGGCTGTAGAGTCACGAACCACCTAGTCACCTATTTTTCTGATTATTATTATTATACAGTATTTCTATAGCGCCGACAGTTTGCGCAGCGCTTTACAATATTAGGGCAGACAGTACAATTACAATACAATTCAATACAGGAGGAATCAGAGGGCCCTGCTCGTTAGAGCTTACAATCTAGGAGGGAGGGTTAAATGATATGAAAGGGCAATAACTGTGGGGGATGAGCTGATTGAGAAAATAAGAAGTGTAGTTGTTAGGTGGTGGCAGGATATGCTTCCCTGAAGAGAAAAGTTTTCAGGGATCGCCTAAAGGTGGATAGATTTGGAGACAGTCTGACAGATTGGGGTAGGGAGTTCCAGAGGATGGGAGAGGCTCGGGAGAAGTCTTGGAGGCGAGTATGAGAGGAGTTGATGAGGGAGCTGGAGAGCAGGAGGTCAGGAGCGAAGAGGACGATTAGGTTGGTATTTTGAGACTAGGCTGGTGATGTAGCTGGGAGCAGAGTTGTGGATGGCTTTGTAGCTCATTGTTAGTATTTTGAACTTCATTTGTTGGGCGAGTGGCAGCCAATGGAGGGATTGGCAGAGAGGGGTGGCAGATGCTGAACGGTTTGTGAGGTGGATGAGTCTGGCAGCGGCATTCATGATGGACTGAAGGGGGGATAGTCTATTTAAAGGTAGGCCAGTGAAGAGGGAGTTGCAGTAGCCAAGGCGAGAGATGACCAGGGAGTGAATCAGGAGCTTTGTGGTTTCATTGGTTAGGAAAGGACATATTTTAGAGATGTTGCGGAGGTTGAGGCGGCAAGACTTAGTAAGTGATTGGATGTGGGGCCAAAAGGAGAGTTCAGAATCCAGGATAACACCAAGCACCCTGACATGTGGGGATGGGTGGATGGTTGTGCCATTGCTCTTGACAGAGAAGTCAGGGGAAACGGTATGTGGGGTAGGAAATATTATGAGTTCAGTTTTGGACAAGTTGAGTTTGAGGAAGTGGTGTGACATCCAGGCAGATATGTCTGTTAATACGTTAGTGATGCGTGAGGAAACTGATGGAGTGAGTTGGGGGGTGGAGAGGTAGATTTGGGTATCGTCAGCATAGAAATGATATTGAAAGCCGTGGGAGGCTATCAGCCGACCCAGGAAAGAGGTGTATATTGAAAATAAGAGGTCCCAGAACAGAACCTTGGGGGACCCCGACAGAGAAAGGAAGAGGAGAGGAGGAGGTAGAATTGTACGTGACACTGAAGGTGCGATGGGATAGGTAGGATGAGAGCCACTGAGGAGCACAGTCACGGAGACCGAGGGAGTAGAGTTTTTTGAGGAGGAGGGGGTGGTCGACAGTATCGAATGCAGATGAAAGATCCAGGAGCAGGAGTACAGTAGTGTCCATTGGTTTTAGTGGTTAGTAGGTCATTTGTGAGTTTAAGAAGGGCAGTTTCTGTGTAGTGTTGAGGGCGGAATCCAGATTGAAGGGGGTCCAGAAGGTTATTCTTAACAAGGTGTTCGCTCAGTTGGTTGTAGACTAGGCGTTCGAGGAGTTTGGAGGAAAAGGGGAGCCAGGAGATAGGGCATAGATTGTTAAGATCGGCAGGGTCCCTGGATGGCTTTTTGAGTATGGGGGTGACCAATGCATGTTTTAGAGCATTGGGGAAGATGCCAGAGAGGGAGAGGTTGAAGATGTGAGTTAGAGAGTGTAGGATAGAGTCATAGGGTGACCGTAGTATTTGAGAGGCAATAGGGTCCAGTGGACAGGTGGTTAGGTGGGCGTTGGAAAGGAATTTAACAACCTCATTTATAGTAGCAGGTTTGAATAAGAATAGTGTCGATTGTGCTTGTTGACATGGGGTGTTAACTGGAGAAGATGCCTGTAGAGTGGAGATTTCATCACGAATTGTGTCAATCTTGCTTTTGAAGTGGTTAGCAACCTCCTGGGCAGTGAGTGTGTTAGTGGGCGGAAGTGCTGGAAGACGAAGTAGGGAGTTGAAGGTAGAGAAGAGTTGACGGGAACTGGATGAGAAGGTGTTAATAAGAGTGGTAAAATAGGTCTGTTTGGCAGTGTGGAGGCGAGAATTGTATTTATGGAGGGCAGATTTGTATTGGTTGAAGTCTTTGAGAGACTTTGTCTTGTGCCACCGACGCTCAAGGGCGCGGTTCCGCTTTTTGAGATTTTTGGTGTCGTCTGTTTGCCAGGGTTTTAGGGGTCGAGGCCTGATTTTGTGTGTGGTGAGGGGAGCTAGCTCGTCCAGGATGGAGGACAGGGATTTATTGTAGATGGTAGTGGTTTGGTTGGGGCAGGACAGGGGTGAGATTTTTTCATAGAGGTGGTCAGTAGCAGAATAGGAGAGAAGTGTTGAGTTGACGAAGGTTTCTACGGGTGACAGTTAGGCGATTGGAGGGAAAGGTGGTGCAAGAGAGGGAGAGAGAGAAACTAATAAGGTGGTGGATGGAGAGGGGAAAAGGATTGTTGGAGAAGTTGCATGGAGCGCATAGATAGGAGAAGACAAGGTCGAGGGTGTTTCCATCGGTGTGAGTAGAAGCCTGTACCCATTGCTTCAGGTCAAATGAGGAAGTAGACTAAGAAGTTTAGAAGTAGCAGTAGTGTTAACTAGGATGTTGAAGTCACCAAGAAAGATTGTGGGAATTTCAGAAGAGAGAAAGTAGGGTAGCCAGACAGAAAATTAATCAAGGAAAGCTGACAGTGGTCCATGAGGCCAATAGATCACAGCAATTCTTAGGGAGGTTGGCGAGAATAGACGTATATAGTGGGCTTCAAATGATGAGAGTGAAAGAGAGGGAGGAGAGTGAAGAACCTGAAAGGTGCTCTGTGGGGATAGGAGGAATCCACCTCCCTTGCGTCCATTAGGTCTAGGGGAGTGAGTCCAGAGAAGGCCACCGTGGGAGAGGGAAGCAGGAGAAGGAGAATCGCATTCGTGGAGCCAGGTTTCGGTGATCGCAAGAAGATTAAAGGAATTAGTGACAAATAGGTCATGAACAGCAGTGAGCTTGTTGCACAAAGAAGCGCCATTCCAGAAGGCACAGGAGAAGGGGAGGCTGGTTTTGGGAACAAGGGGAATGGAGATTAAATTGCATAGCTCTCGACTACTGCCAGAGGGTGTGGGGTGGTGGTGATGGGCATGTTGGCTGTTATTAAATGAGGGAGGCCCAGGGTTTGGGGAAATATCACCAGAGGCTAAGAGAAGCAGAAGAGAAAGGGAGGCAACATGGGAATATGATTTATATGAGGGGACATGCTTGAGCATCCTGGTTTTGCTAGCATGTGGGCTTAGAGTTAGAAAGAGGTGATGAGTGCAGTGATAAGGAGAAGGGATAAGTGAGGATGGTATGTACAGACTGTGGGGTGGAGAAGAGGGGTGAAGAAAAGATAGTTTGAGGAGAGAGGCTGCAATTGTGAAAAGGAGAAGTAAGGAATGCATGTATCAGAGAGGACAGTGTGAGGATTAGGAAATGAGGTTACCTGTAGTCTGGTGTCATGTAAAGTAGTTTATTCTTAGTGTGCGCTTTGTGCAAATCGCTGAAGTGCAAGAGCAGAAGTGCCCACTTTTTTGGAAGAACCCCCTGCAATGCTATCCCCCGTAGGCAAAGCTTGTTTTTATACTGTGATGGGTGGGGGTGGATTGGGGCAATTAATCAATTACAAACAATCATTGTCACACATCCACTTCAGGTGGGCATGGTCGGTGACTAGCCTAAAGCGTCTTCCCAACAGATAGTACCCTAGGGCCTCTAAGACCCACTTGATGGCCAAGCATTCCTTTTCGACGATGGCCAAATTTTTTTTCATGCTTGTTAAGCTTTCTGCTCAGGTATACAACCAGGTGCTCCTCACCGTCTCTGACCTTGGACAGTACGGCCCCTAGTCCCACCTCAGAGGCGTCTGTCTGCACGACAAAATCTTTTGAGAAGTCCGAGGGGACGAGCACCGGTTGTACACAAAGGGCCTGCTTCAACCTCTGAAACACCATCTCTGCCTCCGTATTCCATTTTACCATGACCGAACCTCTGCCCTTTGTCAGGACTGTTAGAGGAATGGCAATGGTGGCAAATTTGGGAATGAAGCACCTGTGGTATCCAGTGATCCCCAGGAATGCACGCACTTGCTTCTTAGTTAGCAGTTTGGGCCACTTTTGGATTGCCTCAAGTTTATTGGTCTGTGGCTTAACCAACCCCGACCAATAATGTGGCCAGGGTATTTGGCCTCCAAGCCTAAGCACATTTCATCGGGTCAGCCGTGAGCCCTGCTTTCCTAAGGGAATACATTACTGCTTGTACCCGGGGCAGATGCGATTCCCAATCAGCGCTAAGGATGACCACATCATCCAGATAAGCAGCTGCATAGGGGCAATGTGGTCTTAATGTCTTGTCCATCATTCTCTGGAATGATGCAGGGGCACCATGCAGACCAAACGGCGTGCACTTGTCCTGAAACGACCCCTCGGGAGTGGAAAAAGCAGCCTTCTCCTTTGCTGACTCTGTTAGTGGTGTCTGCCAATAGCCCTTAGTTAGGTCTAGGGTTGTTATGTACTGGGCAACTCCCAACCTGTCCACAAGTTCATTGACCCGAGGCATCGGGTACGCATCAAACTTTGACACGCTATTCAGCTTTCTAAAGTCACAGAACCTGACAGGCTTTGGGACCAGCACTATGGGGCTCAACCAGTCACTGTGGGACTCCTCTATCTCGTCCAACTCTAACATGTTCTTGATTTCCCGTGCAACTGCCTCGCGCCTAGCCTCGGGTATTCTATAAGGCTTCATATTAATGCCGACATCTGGTTCCGTAATTATGACATGTTGGATCACTGAGGTCAGTGCGGGTAAAGGGGAGAAAAAGTCTCTATTTTTACTTAGGAACTCTTTAATGTCATTTTGTTGCGCCACTGACAAGTATTCCGTCATGGGAACGTCCGGGGTCATTTGTACCCTGTCCTTTTGAAGGGTTGGCATGGACACTAACGTCTCTCTGTCCTTCCATGGTTTTAAGAGATTAACATGGTAGATTTGCTCCGGCTTCCTTTTACTTTCAACAGTGGGGACTAGTACCAGTACTGTCTCCAAGGTTGAAAGTTGGGGTCTTGGTACCCCGATTATAAACCCTTCTCTGGGCCTCCTGGGCTCGCTCCATATGTTCTTGTACCAGGGGCAGGACCGCTGCGATTCGATCCTGCATCAAGGAAATATGCTCTATGACGATTCTATACAGGGTGGCCTCTCCTTCCCACGCATCTTTTGCGACATCTAGCAGCCCCCTGGGATGTGTACCAACCCGTAGACGCCTGCAGAACCTCTCGTATGGCAAACATGAGATATGATAGCAAAAAATCCCAATTTCTCCCATCTTTGTCAACCACCTTTTTCAACATACTTTTAAGTGTTTTATTAAATCTCTCCACAAGGCCATCCCTTTGGTAGACAGAGGTACGGAGATGGGAGATTTTGTATAACTTGCACAGTTCCTTAGTAACTCTGTACATAAACGGTGTGCCCTGATCAGTTAAGATCTCTTTTGGGATCCCCACCCGACTAAACACCTGGACTAACTCCATGGCGATAGTCTTAGTGGAGGTATTCCACAAGGGTATGGCTGCAGGATAGCACGTTGCATATTCCAGTATTACCAGAATGTGCTGGTGACCCCGGGCAGACTTACTACTAGCCCCACCAGATCCATGCCAATCCTCTCAAAAGGCACTTCAGTTATAGGTAGCGGGACCAGCGGGCTACGAAAATGGGGCAAGGGTGCATTGTGTTGACACTCAGGGCAGGATTAACAATACTCTCTGACATCTGCATGCAACCCGGGCCAGAAGAATCTCTGTGTGATTCTCTCTCTGTTCTTCTCTATACCCAGATGTCCCCCCCACTATATGACCATGATCAAATTCTAACACCATCCTGCGGTAGGGCTTGGGAACCACTAGTTGCTCTACCTCTTGGTACAACAAATTATTCTTAAGAGCCATGTAGGGAAAAGACACCGTCCAGCTGGGCTCAACAGGTTCCCCATCCACTACTTTAACATTTTCTCTGGCTCTAGTGAGTATGACATCTGGTAGTTCTGTACAAAAATCCTCTCTCCGGACCTCTAAGTCAGGTGTCACATTCTGCCCACTCTCACTATTGGAGTCAGAGATGTCCTCTTGATTGGTAACCTCAAGCTGAGAGCTATCTTCCAGGTCCTCTGGCTCCCCAGCCATTACAGGAAAAGGAAGAGGGTCTCCTTCTTCCTCGGTTCTGCCAACAGTCTCTCCTTCCAATCGGCAAAAAGGGTCTGGTGAGAGTTCCTGTGTTTCTCCAGCAGGGGGAGCTCTATCCTCCAGACTCCCGGTGTCTTCCCATAACCTCCAAAAATGGGGAAAATCCCTCCCCACTAGGACCTCATGAAGCAGGGAAGGTACCAACCCCACTGAATGTGTCTCGCTGTCCCAAGGGGTGTCAATCTCACCCACCGCAGTCTGGTAATCCCAAGTGTCCCCATGGATGCAAATGACCCAGATTGTGCTAGAGTGTAATTTTGCAGGATTTATGCAATTGCTGTTGACTGAAGTCACAACACTACCAGAATCAAGCAGTACAGTGACTGGCTTCCCATCAACAGAAATCACACACATTTGCTTTTCCATGGGACCCTGACGTGATACAGTACATGCAACCTGTGCAAAAAGAGATATGCGTCTTTTCATATAAGCATTATCACACTGCATTGGTTACTCTTTTAGGGGACAGTTGGCAGCAATATGTCCCAATGCATGACATCAGTAGCACTGTATGTGCTCTACACCCAGTCCTCTCAAGGGTCCCCAAGACCTTCCTGGCTTCTATGGCCAGTCTCCAGGTCTAGAGCCCATAGTCTCTTTAGCTGTAGCAGTCTTATCAAACTTCCCCGCGCCCTTGAACCCTGGGACAGTCTTACCGGGCGATCTTTCACCCCTAGATAGAGTGGGGCACAGATGGGTGCAGCAAGTCCTCAGCAGCACTGTATCTCTCCACGAGTTTCTTCAGTTGGTTTGCTGTTTTGGGGTCCCCATGGCTGACCCACTTCCTCAAAGTAGCAGGAAGTGCACGCAGATACCGGTCCATGACCATACGCTCCACGATCTAAGGGCCTGGCAAAGTGTCGGGCTGTAACCACTTCCTCGTGAAATGGATCAAGTCAAACATTTGGGAGCGGGGTGGCTGGTCCATGCGATAGGTCCACTGATGCATCCGTTGAGCCCAGACTTCCAAGGTGACATCCGGGCGTGCAAGTATCTCCGTTTTTAGAGACTCATAGTCCTGGGCCTTATCGGGTTACAAATCAAAATGGGCCTTTTGGGGCTTACCTGTCAGAAAAGGTGCTTGCAGGCCGACCATTGTCCTTTTTGCCATCCTTCCCACACATCGCCTCTCTCAAAAGTGGTGAGGTACGCCTCCACATCATCCGCAGGTGTCATCTTCTGCAAATGGTAAGAGGTGCGTACTAACTTTGGTTCCAGTGTCACGGGAGCCGTGAGTTCGGAATCCAGCCTGCCAAGGTGACTGGTAACACCTGGACCAGATTCCACCTTAATCCACTCCAAATGAACGCATATGAGGCGACACATAGCGCCCATCTATTAGTTTGTCTTGCATAACGTCACAATGTGCATTAGGATCTGAAGACCTAATCTGAGCTGCATCCACTTTACCTGGTGTTCCCTACCACTCTCCTGGCCCTCTTATGTGCCCAGTAAATGACAGTTGGGTTTAGCGCAATAGCATATTCTTTTTCTTTGGTATTTAAAAGGTGCCTGAGCGTTAAACCCTATGAAAAGAAGCCACTACTCATATGCCACAGTCAGTTACATGCTCCAATTATTTCACCACAGTTGTTACTACTTCACATAATTGTATAACACCCATGCACTCAAACGTAAATCTGACCTGACCTAAAACTTTTTTTTAGATAACAACAGTGCTGAAATCTGATTCCTATAACTACCGATGTTAGTCTTCAAATGAATCCTTGTGGAGCCCCTTGGATCTCAAATTCAGGAGATTTCAACTTCTACCCAAGCTGAGGTTATAGGGCCCCCTTTGTCATTTTGCTGTTTACTACCCTTTGAAATTCTGACATTCGGCAGTTGAATGACAATAGGTGGAACTTGCTATGACTAAGCACCAGTAAGGGTGTGAAACACGTTAGGTAAACCTGATATTTCTGCCTCCATTTGCTGTATGGACTGTTTTTAATACCAGTAAAGATGATTGCATTGGAGTGCCGCTGTCCGGAATTTCTCATTTGCATAATTACTGCATGCAGCACCAGCACCCATTTTACGTGCAGGGGAGGTGTAGCATTAGGATTGCCACCTTGAGCGGTATATAATCTAGGTGGAACTTAGCACTAGGAGGGTTTCCATTTTAACCTGGACAAAAGTTGAGGTTGCATATACAGTTTGCTCCTAAAATCCAAGTGATCTCTGCAGGGAGGCAGGGATAACGGATACGTGCAGGCACATCAATGTGTGTGGACTTTAGAATTATGGTTACCTTAGAAACATTTAGGTCAGATCAGATTCACTTTAATGTGAGTCAGTGTGACTACCCTTTCTTGACGTGTATGTGTAAGGATTATTGTTGCAAACCTTTTCAGCCCACATAAGTTCTTTTCATTTGTAAGAAGTTTCTAAGAAGGGCTAAGTCCCTTAAGCCCTGCACCTCTACAGGGTGACATGGCCTCCTCCCCCTCCACATCAAGTTTTGCTACCACCTCTATGGCTTAAGGTGGGGGGATGAATTCTAGCATTCACAAACCATTGGCTAACCAATGCATCTGAAAAATCAATTTGCATAATGGTAGTCTTGGGGTACAAGCTTGAGTTTCTTACATCACCTATGCAAGGCTTTTTTTCCTCCAACCTGCATTTATCTTCTTAGCAGTTGTCAAATTTACATCCGGGCTGTTGAGAGACTGCTGGCCTAGAGTGTGGTGATTCCATTTCCAACCACAGAAAGATTTCAGGGGTATTACTCAAACTTCTCAATCCCATTTGGTAGTGGCGTATCTGCACTGGGGATTTTCTGTCATCCATACATATCAAGGGTACATACCTTCATATACCCATTATCCAGGGGCACTAGGAGTGCCTGTGCTTTTGGTAGGGGAGGAGGTACTCTATCCTTATGAGAGGTAGTCTCTCATAAGGAAAAGAAAGGAGAGAGATTTTAGTGGCTGAAATATTGATTACATACAGCTCTATGCAAAGTTGCGAAAATTCTACAGTCTAGGCTGGAACTACAGTATATAGATATGTGTCATGGCATAATATTATATTCATAGCATGGTATTAATATAGCGAATGAAGGTTGGATTCAGTACATTGATTAATAAATAACTCTAGACATTAAAACTTTTGAAATGATATGCAAGTAAACAAATTGTATGTAATAAAAAAAAAAAAAAATTCTGATAAAAATTCACTTGAGTCAAGAAAAAAGATAATGTGTACATTTTCCGTGCCTTATAATTTATATGTAAGTAAATTCTAATATGTAAGTATATATAGTAGGTGCAATGAATTTATAAACTATTTGTTTTACATATATTATGATCATTATATCAGAAAGTAAATCGTAATTCTTAAGACTAAAATAAGGTTAATTACACGAATATTAGCTATATTACCAATCTGAGGAAGCTATTTTTGTTATTTTGTGGCTTTATATAGTAACAACAATACTGGTAACAACTAACAAAATATTCCTACAAAACAGAAATATGTAATACAATGTATACCAAGATAATCGTTGAACTGGTGATAGTGTATTGAAAGTCAAAACAGGTAAGTCAAAAATCCTTACATTTTTTTTCCAATGTCCCTGGATGATTGGACAGATTTAAGAGCTTGTGCCAGGGGGTGCCCAGTGATTTAGAACATTTCAGGCAAAGAATTGTGTGTGTTTTTTCACAATTTAGGAGAGACTTAACAGCGTGTCTCTAGGCCTTCCTCCTTCGTTCTTCTCGTCCCTTTCTCAGCCCTGCTTTTTGCTATATGCAAGTCGATATGATTTTTGGTTTTGGGGGATAATCCTTGCAGCACATTTACCAAAGGATTATCAAGTAAAATTGTGTACAAGATGAATGCTTTATTTGAAATATTGTATTGAATTTGTAAGGGTAATTTCATCTTTTAATTGCTTAAAGGTTCAAAATGTCAGTTTACTATAATGTGGTGGTATAGGTAATCCCCAATTGGCACCACAGCACCATAATCTGGAATACAGAACAAAATTCTGAGGTGTATGTTTTTATTAAGTATATAAACATTCTTTTCCCAGGTCTGAATGGCCTGTTATCTCCTGAATTTGGTAGCTAAAGTGCTCATGTACATGCAAGACTGAATGACTCATCCCTTATTAGACAGTTCAGTTCAAAGCTTCAATCAGACAAAGCAAGCTACCAAGCACATGGTCGCTGCTGCGCTCTTCCTTTAGATCAATGCTCTTCAAACTTTGGCTTATGGGGTGGATGCTGTCCTTTGCTTGCCTTCATCCAGCCCTTGGGGCATTAGTCCTCCCACTGAATCAAGACAGTATTGCTACCAATGACCCCAATGGTGAGGCACTGTTCATTCCTATGAAGCCAAATATGGGACACTATTCCTTACACTAATACTATTGCTACTGGCCATAGTCTGGCCCCCTGAAGCGCAAGTAAACTAGCCTTTTGTTTAGAAAGTTTAGAGACCCATGATTTAGATTAACTATAGTGCTCTGACATTTTGTCATATTGTTTGTAAAACACAAATTATGTACTTACAGTGAGTGACCAGTACCAAGTGCAGGGGCTATGGAAGCCGTTGACCCTACATGTGAAGTTTGGGGGTGGGGTGGGGGGGAGGATTGTCTGTACACTATGTAAAATCATAAGCCTATCTAAAGCCAGCCATACATGGATCGATATTTGTTCAGTTCAGCAGAGATCAGTTTAATTTCGATTTATATATGGACACTGTGGCTGTACGGAAGTCAATTAGAGCAGCAGCAATATCCTGCAATGCTGATCAGTGTATTCTGATGGCGGGGAAGTCTCTCTGCTATCAGAACACAATACAAACAGAAAATTGCCACGCTAACAGGACAAAGAAATAAAGTCACAGAAATATTACAGTCCAATTAGAAGTGATATAGTTCAATCATGAAACTAGTAGATCATTCCAAGGGTGTTTTTTGAAAAAAAACACCTTGATAGTGAAGATCGTATAAAAAGGTGAAACACCTGGGTGCACCTCCACCATATAATATGAGATGGTTGCTCACCAGAGGAAAAGAGTCATGAGCGCAGTATGATGGAATATCCTTAAGACAGGAGTCATCAACCCTCTTTCCTATGCAGCGGGAGACCTCTATGGCTTTTCTTTGGTGTCCGATGGGAACACTCACTTAGGGATTAATGGATGGTTCACCGGCAAATCATGCATGTAAGATGAATCAAAGAAATTCCCTTGGCGTGAAACCATATACAATTTATTAAAGGTAAAAGATGCTACTTACAAAGAGGCGGTTAAAAACGAGCATATATAAATCATCAGTCTGCACATGCATTCAGGAATGCAACTATAAAATTTTCACTAGCTGGTACCACACGCCTTCTCTCCTTCATCGCCTCTTCCCAGAAGCATCTGACTGGTGCTGGAGGTGCGGGAAGGAGAGGGGGACGTTGCTCCATATTTTCTGGAGCTGCCCCAAATTAGAACACTTTTGGAAAAAAGTGCAGGAGATCTCACAAAAATTTACAGACCGCCCGGTCCCGGCCGATCCAGCCCTCTTTCTACTACATTGCTCGGAGAGCCCAAACAAGGTATATAAAAAATCGGCGCTGCGCCATCTGCTAAACGCAGCCAAATACTGCATAACAATGAACTGGAAGCGAGTGGAAGCACCCACAGTACAAATGTGGCTTAAAAAAGTTGAGGAGATGAACAAGATGGAAGATTTGGTTCTTTCCTCCTTGAATAAACATGAACAATATAAAAAAAACATGGCAAATTTGGAATATGTTTGTCTACTCTGATGAGGGCAAGTCCCTACTAGATAGTCCGGCATAGGGTCAGCGGGTGGGGGAGATCCTCCCCCCACCTACCCCCCCCTGCTTGTTACCTACCCTCCCACAGTCTCTTCACCCCCTCTATCCTCCACCTCTTATGCTCTTACCCTCTCCCTCTCTTTTTCTTTCTCTTTCTACCGGCATTCTTTTATGGTTAAAAGTAAAAAGTGACTCAGCATTCGAGAAAATCCTCCATAAATATGATCTGGAGACGATATGTTATGTATACAGTTGGGGAGGTTATGTGAATGTTAGGAAATGATCTCAGGCACACCTGCATCCTGCCCAATTACAATAACCTTGTTGTTAACACCAACGATACAGAGTTTATTGTGATATGCTCTTCAGATGTTTGCTCTGTGTTGTAACCCACTCTCTGTATGCTGACTCAATAAATAAAGAATTTGTAAAAAAAAAACGAGCATATATGCAATGTATATCCATCCTGGGATTCAAGCTGACAGCCTTGTGGGGTCGGTGGGCGTGGTAACGTCACGAGCATGGACTCTGCCCAACATGTTTCATATAAGATCACATCAGCAGGGTTCATGGGGGCCACACTCGTCACCACACATTTATATAAAATAGGGGAGTACAGGTAAGACCAAACAGATGTTTGTCAAGCCTCGGTTTGAAAATCAAAATGGCAACAATTACCATGTATTACATGGCCAAGCCTCGTTTTTGATTACACCACCATAATGTGATGAGAGGCCAAGCAACAGATGATGTCAAAACCACCGACTGTAATCCATTCAGATTTGTCTTTTATCACTACATGCTCCAAACAGCATTAACAAATAAAAAAATATTTTTAAAAGACATTGGTCTATATTAAAAAAATTATAGGGTTCTTGGTCCTTTACTACGGGGCAAACCCGGAGTGGTCTTTAGGGATCTACTATCATCACAGGCCAAAATACCCCCCAGTGTATTTGATCCTCTGAAAAGACCCACTTTCTTCCATAAACTAGTAGGGTACTATCCTTGTATAAAATGTACAATCTGCCAAATCAATACTGCAGGTCCCAGAAAAACTTGCACGTTTATCTCCATAGTTTCTGCCAAAAGGTGTATAATTAGACAATTTATCAACTGTGCAACTAAAAATGTAGTTTATCTGATCACCTGCTCCTGTGGGAAACAATGTGTTGTCACAATGATAAGATCCTTCTCTGTACGTGTTGGTGAACATATCAACAACATCAGAAAAGGTACCCAGGAGCATTCTGTTCCTAAACACTTTGCATGTTATAACAGGGACTCGCAAGGTACATCTTTTATAGCACTTGACAAATATACTGCCCCTTGGAGGGGAGGTTCCACCAAAAGGGGGGTCTCCCAACTTGAGACATGATGGATCCATGGATTAAAATCTTATTCACCTCATGTCATGAACATAGAATGGGATATAACTGCCTTAATCAGGAATGCTTACATTTTCCCATTCAATAATGGTGAAATGTTTTGTTCAAGTTTCTAAGGAATGGTTGCATGGACATATAAGTATTACCATCCACTGATTATATTATTTACTGTATCCTTTACCTATTGTACCATGACTCTTTTTTTTTTTTTTTAATTCTTTTATTTTGTTTTAGCAAAGCATCCATTCAACAACATATCAGGTCCTTGGTATACAACATTAAGTTATACTAGAAAGCCGTCTACCAACTCGTAGTCGGCAAAAACCAAACATTACCATTGTATAAGACCCTCAGTCCATTATATCATCAGCTTGTGCTATGCTTTGCATCCTTTATGTGGTCTCTCATCAACGGTCTCATGGGGCCTAGGGGCCCAGGATTAAACATGAACAAATCAAAAAAGAAAATAATCATGCATTGTAATCCTACCTATGGAGTCTGGGTGATTACAGGATTACTATAGGTCAGATGAGCTAGCATTTCCACTTTTATGTAACCTATAAATTGTTAACCATAAATAACATATATCTTATAACATCTAAATGATCTCTTGTTGTATATCATGTGCGGGTGTAGCAGCTAGATTGCAAACATAAAGTATAAAGAGGAAAAAAGGAAACGGGGAGGGAAAAAACAGAAGGGTCACGCTCTTGAAAGGTACATAGTTCTCTCCCCAAGAGGGAACTTGGCAACGACCTGACTTAACCCAGTGTTTAGACCGCTTGTGCCACTTCCCATAAATATGCTTCAGTGCATGTATAGTATCTCCAGGGCCTCCACTAGTCCCTAAAATGTTCTTCTGTGTTTTGAAGTGTCACGGTTAGTTCCTCCATACGATGAATGTGATTAATTTTGGAGTACCACAGGACCCTGGTTGGGGGGTGGGACTGCTTCCACAATGCAGGAATGCATGCCCTCGCCGCGTTAAGTTATGGCAAGGTAAGGGTTTTTCCGTTTTTCCGAAGGGGTCTCTCCGTCAGATGGAGAAGGCATGCAGCTGGGCTGTCCCTCAGTTCTACTGCGGTCAAGTGCTTATTAGTGGATGTCACCTCCTCCCAAAAGGATCTCAGGGCAGGGTAGGACCAAAAGATGTAAAGAATTGTGCCAACCTCTGCGTTGCATCTCCAACACGTCTGAAATAGCTCTGTCCATCATATGTAGCACATATGGGACTCTGTACCAACGGGATAATATTTTATACCCGACTTCTTGGTATTGAATTGCTATAGAGGATTTATGCGCCATAAGAAGAATGGTTTCTACTTGGCGGGGTGTAAACTGTATATTTAGGTCAGCCTCCCATCGATTTACAAATGTCGGGTGCGGTGCATCCGCGTGGGCTGTCAGGAAACCATAACGCAAATAAAAAGTATGCCTAGAGGGTTCTCCCTGCCTACATAAAGACTCTAAGGGCGTCAAATTGCGGGGAATGTAATGTGCTTTCTGCAAGGACTGTAAGTAATGTCTTATTTGATTAGTGCTCAGGTTATCCAACGGCGGATCTGAGAGACTGGACATACTGGCATGAGAGGGTAGTCCACCCTTTGCCCACATGTCCACCAGACAGGATTTTCCCTGTTGAGCCAGACTCCTCACCCTTTTGCTGGTGAGGTTGGGGATAAAATCAGGGTTTCCTATGACAGGAGTCAACGGAGACAGAAGTGGCGATATGTCCGTAGTACTTAACGTCAACCTAACCTCCGCTAGGGTGGCACCAATCAAGGGATGGTCCCTCATGTCGTCTGGGGGTAGGGTAGTAAGCCATGGTGACGTCAAAATGGGGATGGCTACATCCTCCATCTCCATCGTCACCCATTGCTTGGATTGTACATTACAGTGCCAATCCACGACCCTTGAAAGATGTACCACTTTGTAGTATTTAAGGAAGTCGGGGAGCCCAATGCCCCCTTTACTCCTTGGCAGGGACAGTATCTACATTTTTATTCTTGGTGATTTACAGGACCAGATAAAATCCTTGAGAGTTGCACGTAATTGTTTGAAGAAACTCGGAGGGGTGTGGACCGGCACTGCCTGCAGAATATACAGAACCCTCCTGAGAACCATCATTTTTAAGGCATTACATTGCCCAAACCACGTCAGTGTCATGGAGTGCCAATTTTTGAGTTCAGTTTTCAGTCTGTGGAGCATTAAAAGCAGATTTGCAGAGTATAAATTTGTCAGGTCAGGGGTAATGTTGATCCCTAAATACCTAATGGAATTGTCGGCCCAATGAAACGTAAAGAAGTGGCGTAAACTTTGCACTTCGGAGTCCAGTACTGTTATATTTAACACTGAGGACTTATCAAAATTAATCTTGAAATGCCACACTTCCCCATACTCCCGAAGCGTGCCCAAAATGTTAGGAAGGGATACACGCGGGTTGGACACGAAGAAGATTAGATTGCCTGCATGGGCCGCGAGTTTATGGTGCTCCGATGGCTTTTGTACACCCTGTATATTGGGGTTGCCTCTGACTGAACAGAGGAATGGCTCCAGCGTCAAAATAAAGATAAGTGGTGAAGGGGGACAGCCCTGCCTCGTCCCGTTTGAAATGTTGAAAAAGTCAGAGCGCCACTCATTTACCGGTACTGCCGTTGAGGGGTGGAATAGAGGGAAAGGATCCATCACAGCATATCGGGGCCCAGTCCATTGTGATCTAGGGTGGCTTGTAAAAAATGCCAAGCCACCCTATCAAAGGCCTTTTTCACATCCGTATATAATACAGGGTGGGCAATTTATATGGATACACCTTAATAAAATGGGAATGGTGGGTGATATTAACTTCCTGTTTGTGGCACATTAGTATATGTGAGGGGGGAAACTTTTCAAGATGGGTGGTGACCATGGCGGACATTTTGAATTCAACTTTTGATTTTTCAATAGGAAGAGGGTCATGTGACACATCAAACTTATTGGGAATTTCACAAGAAAAACAATGGTGTGCTTGGTTTTAACGTAACTTTATTCTTTCATGAGTTATTTACAAGTTTCTGACCACTTATAAATTGTGTTCAATGTGCTGCCCATCTAAATGGCCCACCCTGTAGAATAAACGGGTTTCCCTTGGATCGCGCTGTATGTATAAGGTTAAAGACCCTGGTGGTGTTGTCTCTTGCCTCCCTAAACAGAACAAATCCCGCCTTGTCTAAATGTATCAATTGCGGGATATGTGGCATGAGACGATTCGCCAATATTTTTGGGAAGAGCTTTAAGTCTATATTAAGGAGAGCTATTGGGCGGTAATTCCCACACTTAGACGGATCCTTTCCCTCTTTGTGTATCAGTGAGATATACGCTCGTAGTGTATCGGCTGGCATGTTACCCTCCCCTATCAGAGCATTGTATGCTGTTAGAAAGTGCGGGGTCAGAGTCACTGAAAAGGTATGATAGTAAGTTAGTGTGAAGCCATCTGGGCCTGGTGCCTTCCTGGGTTTAGTTTGAGATAGGGCTACCCTGAATTCATCAGCTGTAATCTCGGATTCCAATGTGTCTCCTATCCCCTCAGGCAATGTGGGCATACCAGATGTTTTAATGTATTCTCTAGCCAACGCTACTCGTTCTGTCATCGTCTTAGGTGGTCGGTTGGGTTGCAGGTTAATATAACCCGTAGTAAAAATCACTAAATTCTTTAGCCATGTCTTTAGATGTATGTACCCTCGTCCCCAATCTGTTAGCAATATAGGGAATGAAAGAGTGCTTCCTAGGGCCACGTAAGGCTCTAGCCAACATGGTTCCCAGTTTGTTGGAGAATTCATACAATGAGCGCCTAGCCCAAGCTAGGCGTTGTGTTTTAACCCCTATCCGGACCAGTATGCCCCTCACCACGTACTTATGTGCTTCCCAAATGGTTGCCGGGTTCATGGTTGGGTCTACCTTTTCTGAGAAGTAATCGGCAAGTACTTTGTCTATTTCCTGTCGTACTTCCGGGATTTGCAGTAACAATTCGTTAAGCCTCCAGGTCGGAGGGCTGGAGGAAGTATCTGCCAGCATCAGGGTCATGTGTATTGGAGCATGGTCGGAGAAGGAGCTAACATCGATCTCGAAGGAGGTCACTAAAGGTAAATCCCTATGCAGAAGCATAAAAAAATCTATTCTGGAGTAAGTGCGATGCGCTAAGGAGTAGAAAGTGTAGTCACGGTCCTTAGGGTGTGTAAGCCTCCAAGGGTCACCATGATTCTTTTGTGTTGAAAATATCATACATTTTGTTTGAGGGCAGAGTCCCACTTAATATCAGACGGCTGTGTATTTGGTTTATTTTATTTTTTAACGCAATGTTTGGCTATTTACTCCTTGCCAGCCTTTAATTTTACTTTTTTTTTCCTTCAAATAAGTTTTATCGACTTTTAGTATACAATAGAGCATCAATAGCTGTGACTTGTGTGCTGTTAAAGAATTTGCAGAGTACGAGCTGTCATGAGCTGTCATGACTGCAGCTCTGAAGTCTGAACTAGAGGAGGCATGGCTATGATGGCCGGTGCTAGAAAGAAGGGGTGGATGATGATGGGCGCAATCCAATCTAGAGGTGTAAAGATCAGCACAACAGGAAGGATTGGTTTAGCCTTGCAGTGCAAAGGTTTTCATGTGTTGCATAAAATAGCCAGTAAAGCAGGAGTTGGGCTTTAATAATGTATACACTTACATTTTTATGATTTCAGATATTTTCTTAAAGTGGTTGTCAACTCTTGACAACCACTTTAACCTACAGGTATGCCTATAATAAGCCTTACCTGTAGGTTCTCTGCATATTTCCTAAACCTGCACGGTTTAGGAGATATAGAGTGTAGATGCATGTGTTGACCTCATTGGCACATGCACAGTGAAGAAACAGCCCGACTGGGCCATTTCTTCACGAAGTGTGCCATAAATGATGACTTCCTGTGTGCATGTAATGAAGAATTGTAATACATACAAACATCACAGTATAAAGCTGTTTGTAAAGTATTTGTTTACAGTCCATATCACTATTGCTGTATATAGTTTGTAAATTATTTGTGTTTGGATGAGGAAGTGGGCTGAAGGAACCACTACTTTGTTCTTAGTAATTAGCATGTAAGATCACTATGTTAATTTTCCTTTGACTTTAAAAAGATGCCCAGCAAATGTGACAGGAGGTTCCAAAAGGAAAAATAAATGTTTTTGTAACTACTTAAAAAGTGTTCGCTGGAATCAGGCTTTAATTTGTTATATTGTATTGATTTTCACAAGAGAAATAGTGAAGAGGTGAGGGCCCGTTCACACACTATGCACTTAAAGTAGAAATATCTCCTCCCTAATACAAACCACTGCTGCAAGGATGGGGGTTCGTGCTTATGCCAATATGCTGGAATACAAGATCCGACAGTTTACCAGAGTGCTAATTTGAGAATTTTGGGATTGCGAAGAAGGTGAGTCATGGCTTAGCAGTCGGTAAATTTTTGGGATATTTCTTCCAGAACTCATCTAAATTAGAACAAGCCCAAAAATATGAAGGAAGGTGCCCTCGCCCTTTCCACAACACCAACAATTATGGGCTGGGATGGAGAGGAAGTATGCATTGTACTAGGATTTTGTACCATCTTTTTGGAACTTTATATCCTGTTTTCTGTAGCTGTAAAGGAAGGTGTTAACTGCTGTTTTATGAGCAAAGTAGGAGATTCTCTCTTCTTGTTCCTTTGTAAAGATCAACTCTAATTCCTTTGGCCATGTCTGTAAGAACTCTAGAGGTTCTTCCCCCTCTGGATTAATAAATAGAGCGTATATGGATGAGAATATATGTCCAATTGGGCCCTGTACATCAATCACACATGGCTTCAAAATGTGTTAGTGGTTGTGAACTATATCTTGGCGGGAGATAAAGATTAAAAATGGTGGAGTTAGTGAAATCTCCAAAAGCCAATTTCCAAAAACTGTAGCTAGTTTGTGTTGGATATCAAAGACTTGTGATTCTGGAATAGTAGGTTACCTGGGAGATGCTTAGCGTCACTGACTGTTTCAGGAAAATTGAGATAGTAGAGTGGAATTTTAGACTTGCTGCTGTGGCTTGGGAACACCAGGATAGATGTTATTGGGTTAGTGGTTTGTTCTAAGTTTATCCATTGATTCAGTTTTTTGTGTCTGTGCAATCGTTTAATCTTCCCACGTAGGTAGCTGTGTAATACATTCCCGCATCTGGGAAGTGTGGTCCTCCCACTATTTTAGGGAGGGCATGAAAAGCATGGAATGTATTTGCCAGTTTGTATATACAGATTAACGTAAATGTATGTGATGGGAAAACTATCTGCAAAATAGCTAGAATAAAGAATGCAGATACAATAATCAGGGAAGTATATTTGTTTTAATTTATGTTCCCCCTTCCCAAACCATGAAAATGTACCTATATATATCAGCATTCTAAATCTGTGCGAATGCAATATAGTGGTATGAAATTCAATGAGTATATTTTAGTACGATCTCTAGGTGTGCCTAGATATTTAACTGAGTGTGAGGCCCACTTAAGTGGCAAGCAGTTTTTGATAAAGGCTATTTCTCTCTCTGAAATCAATATATTTAAGGCCTCTGACTTTTGAAAATTAATTTTGAAACAATGAGCTATGTGTATGTTGTTCAGGTACTGAGGTGTTTTACCTTACTGCAGAGAATGCATTAGTGGTTAAAAAAAGCCTATAATTTAGTTACATAGTTAGTATCACTTTAAAGCTGAACTCCAGACAGGTATAAAATATACAAATGAACGCAGTTGTTATTTGTACATTGTTATAAATAGTTTTTATTGGTTTTAAAGTTAGCAAAGGTGAAATTTACAACAATGACTAATTATTGCATCTAAAAAACTGATTGCAATGTAACCGAAGTCAGCCTGGAGAAAAGTGATACATCGACTTTGTGCATTGCACTCAAGAATAAGACCATACCAAGAGTGTGAATAACCATCATTAGTCAGAGAACATTTTAAAATTACAACATATGTCCAAGAGAATGGATGAAAAGCAAAGAAAAAGGAACAAATAAATATCACATAAACAAATAGAGAGTAAAATTGAAGGTGATACTCCACCAATCATGAACCTTTTCTAATTAGTTTCCACAGAGCCCACCTGCATTGAAATTTCCCATGTTTGTCATCTGTATATGGCATCAATTGCTCGTACGTACAGATTGTGTCTAGGTGAGCACTAACCCCAGAGATGGTAGGGATCGCATTTGTTTTCCAGTTTTTCACCAGAAGGAGACAGGCCACAAACAGGATATTAAGGGATAGTGGTTATGTTGGTAATGGGAGATGATTTGTGTTGATACTGAGCAATGCTTGGGCTGGATTAGCTTTACTTATTACCCCAGTTGCTTCAGAAATGAACCTGTAGATCAGGGGCATACCTAGAGCATTTGGCACCCAGGGCGGATCCTATATCTGGCACCCCCAACTTGTACAAAGAAAGGGCTTTTGGGACTTTAAATGAGAGGTGTATACCAAAAACATTTCTATTTGTTGTGAGATCATATACAGAATATCAATTACAAAAGATGCATACACAAAATTGCATATAATGCAGAAAATGTATAGTAACCCAACTTGGTGGTGGAGGGATGGGATCAGTGGCAGAAGGATGGTGGTGGGGGGATGGGATCAGTGGCAGTGGAATGGTGGTGGGAGGGTGGGGATCGGTGGCAGAGGGAATGGTGGTGGAGGTATGGGGTCAGTGACAGAGAGATTGTGGTGGGATGGGATCAGTTGTAGAGGGATGGTGGTGGAGGGATGGAAACCGTAGCAGAGGGATCGATGGGTTGGGATCATTGGTAAAGGAATGGTGATGGGGTTTGATCAGGGGCAGAGGGATGGTGATGGGGGATGGGATCAGTGGCAAAGGGATGGTGGTGGGGGGATGGGATCAGAGGCAGAGGGATGGTGATGGAGGGATGGAATCAGTGGCAGATGGAATGTGGTGAAGGGATGAGGTCAGTGGCAGATGGTTGGTGGTGGAGGGATGGGATCAGTGGCAGAGGGATGTTGATGGAGGGATGGGATCAGTGGCAGAGGAATGGTGGTGGAGGGATGGAATCAGTGGCAGTGGGATGGTGGTGAAGGGCTGGGATCAGTGGCAGAGGGTTGGTGGTGGGGGGATGGGATCAGTGGCAAAGGGAGACGGAGACTAGGGTAGGGGGGTGGTGGTAGGGAAACGGTGACTA
>BLSH010022043.1:545359-563835 GCA_018402905.1 Glandirana rugosa
GGGGTTGTGGTGGGGGTTGGGATCAGTGGCAAGGGGGATGGTGGTGGTATCAGTGGCCAGAGGAGTTGGATAAGTGGCAAAGAGATGGTTGGGGTGGGATCAGTGGCAGAGGGATGATGGTGAAGGGATGGGATTAGTGGCAGAGGGGTTGTGGTGGGGGGTGGGATCAGTGGCAAGGGGGTGGGATCGGTGGCAAGGGGGTGGGATCGGTGGCAGAGCTATGGTGGTGGGGGGGATCAGTGGCAGAGGTATGGTGGTGGGGGGATCAGTGGCAGAGGGGTTGTGGTGGGGGGTGGGATCAGTGGCAAGGGGCGGATGGTGGTGAGATCAGTGGCCAGAGGAGTTGGATCAGTGGCAGAGGTGTGGTGGTGGGGGATCAGTGGCAGAGGGATGTGGTGGGGGGGATTAGTGGTGGGTGGATGGGATCAGCGGCAGAGGGATGGTGGTGGAGGAATGAGATCAGTTGCATAGAGATGGTGGTGGAGGAATGGGATCAGTGGCAGAGTGATGGTGGTGGCGAGATATGATCAGTGGCTGAGGGATGGTGGTGGAGGGCGATGAGATCAGTGGCAGAGGGATGGTGGTGGGGGGAATCAATGCCAGAGGGATGGTAGTGGAGGGATGGGATCAGTGGCAGAGGGATGGTGGTGGGGATGGGATTAATAGCTATTGCTTAATCGAGAAATGGGGTGGACTGCTTGAGGCAAAGTGTGTTTCCTGAAGGCACAAAACATCACATTTTAGCATGGCTACTTCTTTCCACAACATGCTACGTTTTGCTTGGCTATTGAGGCCTTTAACTTTAAACAATGATATTTTAAATGACATAATGGCCTAGTCAGAGTCAACAGTATTTCCTTAGTGTGGAAAAAATGTACCCTTGCTATTGTGTCTCTAGGCAAGTGTTCAGGCACATGTTTAGTTTTTGCTAATCCATGGATGCGGTCAATCACAAGTTACTCTGTAGGGCAGGGATATGCAATTAGCGGACCTCCAGCTGTTGCAGAACTACAAGTCCCATGATGCATAGCAAGACTCTGACAGCCACAAGCAAGACACCCAGAGGCAGAGGTATGATGGGACTTGTAGTTTTTCAACATCTGGAGGTCCGCTAATTGCTTATCCCTGCTGTAGGGGAATCTGAGAGTGCTGCTGCCCTAATCTGCATCATATAAGCCTTGAGCTCATGGTTACAGACAGACTCTGGAATGCTATGTATTTTAATGTTTCTCATAGAGCAGTCCTCTAGGTCTCCCAATTTTGATTTAATCCAACTCATGTTATCCTCATTCGTTGTGAGCATCTACAAGCTCATTAAGGGTGGTCGCAAATTCTCCCCTTTTACTTTCAACATGAGATACTCTATCACTCACTGTGCTAATATCAGCTTTAAATTGTTGCGTTAGTGAAAGAATATCTGAGTGAATATAGCTTCTATGGCATACCAGCATATATTTTAAAGTAGTATCCATAACAGGTTGGTTACTGTCTAGATTTAGCAGGGATTGAGGCGTGGAAGTTAGGACTGCTACTGTAGATGGGGATATGCTGCTTTCCTCCGAGTTGCAGCCGCGCCTTGGCTGCCTAAATGGAACGGCTGAGGGAAGAATGCTCGTAGATGTAGCCCAAGGCTCTTAGGGCTAAAATCGCCACTTTCCTGAGCTCCCTTACCTTGTAAATCGCTCTGGTCTTCTCCCTGGGTGCCAAGCTTATGAGTCAAGTGGCCATCTCACAGTGTGCCAGCCACGCCCTCCCCCCTTCCCTTATTTATACATTATTACATGGATTTTTAATAATGCAAGCACTAAGTACCTGCATTTGACTTTGTATCCCCCTCTTGCTGTCTCTGTACAGCGGAACTCAAACTGAGGAAGGGAGAAGCAGCACAAGGAGCCAAACAGTGATAGGTGGAAAGCACATAGTGGCAGACAGTGGTTAATCAGTCTGCTGTTTATCCTTTTACTTTCCAGTCATAAGCTGGGGGAACTAAGGAGATCTGTAAGGTTTCCTAAACTGCAGCAGAGAAAAACAGGTCTCCTATCCTAAAAGACAAGGTTGTGCTGTGTGGCAGTGCTGGGGAAAATCTCAGAACTGGATAGACAGAAATACAAATATTTTGGCAAGTAAACGTCTCTCATATATCTTTTTAATATGTGTATTTGAGTTAAATTTAACAGCAGTAGGAATGATATTAGATAGACATTGAGCTTGTTTTTATTATGCTTGTTGACTCATAGACTTGCATTATGAGAAGCAGTAAAGCTCAAAAGCACTTGATAGCAGTAAGTGGAGCCTATAAATGTAATGAGCAAATATGGTTGTCCTCTTGTACATCTATAATTACAAACTATACAAAGAATAAGTACTTTGGAATATTTGCGCCCCGTTACTGCACGTTTAATGACCACCTCAGCTCCCGGGATAGATAATAGCCCAGGCTTCATACATACCACACATCACCAAGTTCCATCCCATGTGAGTATACATGATTGACATTTCGCTTTATCCCCGTTTGCTCAGCCCAACATTAGATTTTACTATCTTGTGTTCTTTGTAGATACACCTCAGCATCCGCCCCTGAGGAAGTGTTAATCATACGCGAAACACGTCGTCAATTCAGGATGTGGCTATATGCCTTACGGGATATCCTAGCAATATTTAATTATATTAATTTTTATACGATCATGTACCAAAATTCATTATTCATGTGCCGCTGCCTAGTTCATTTTATATGTGTGTTTATATACATGGATTTACAATCTATTTTCTCATTTTATAGTCCATTAACTATGTATGCTGTCAATCTCATAGATTTACATATATTTTACTATGATATTTGTGCCTTGCCTTTGTGCATGTATATTTACAGTATTTTTACATGAATCAATTACTTTTGTCATGTAATGTATGTCTATATATGGTAATAAAATAAGTTAAACTTTTACCTCATGGGTCAACTACCTCATTTAAAGTCCCAAACTGCCCTTTTTTAATAAGATTATTTTTCTCATGTTAATGTATGAAAAAGTATTTGATATGATTTATACATTACCTTAAAATATGTATTACCCTAAAATGCATAGGTGATGATTCAACCATCGAAAGTGATGGTACAAACCACTCTATGCACTTAAAATAGTTAAGAAGTACAATACTCTGAGAACAGCTGCATCTAAAGAAAACTAAAAAACTAAATTGTACACGAAACTTAATGCTAAGGCACCATTGGAACAATAACTCAAAATATGTAAACTAGTATCTCAAAGTATATTGAACAATTTGCTTACTGAGGCGCTAACCTAGTAGTCTTAATGAGTTGGTATTTAGACCCCCCCCCCCCCCACACACACACACACAATTGAAAATCTGTCCAGGAACTTCACCTATGTGCTTCAGGGTCTTGTAATCTTCAAGGCTTGATTTTTCATGTCTGGTGGGAAAGCGCTAAAATGATTATTTTGGAAAGGTATATTTGCTTTGATATGGAGAGTTACAGGGTTACAAATACACAAAACACATTCTATTGCGCTATTGATGGAAACAATTAAAGATATACGATCAATAATACAACTATCGCCCATGGAACTGGTAGTGGGGAGGATATTGCAGTGCCCTGGGGGCAGATGAACATAGGGAGGAAGGTCCCACTGACATGAAAAGTATAACTTGATATTAATGTGATATTGAGAGCAGGGGATGTTGGAATGCTTACAGCATATATTGGTATACAGTGAAGAGGCGGATGGCTATTATATCTCATAGGTTGATTATCTGTATGCTTACATATATTGATGATGAGCGGAAATAACATAATGTGTTATGAACTCCAACTCCTCAGCGAAGTATCTTATGTGTATATGTGATGTACTGGTTGACCATGTTTTTCAATAAAACTTTACCTGATTCAAAAAAATAATACAACTATCAGTCCCTCCCCTCATGTGAAGGTCCTAGGTGTAATCTTAGACTCTGACCTGTCCTTTCAGCCCCAAATCCTATCACTGTCCAAATAATGCAGACTTCACCTTCGAAACATCACCAAAATACGTCCCTTTTTGGTGCTGACACTACTAAGCAACTTATTCACTCCCTTGTTATCGCTCGCCTTGACTATCGTAACTCCCTCCTAATTGGCCTACCTCTCCGCAAGCTATCCCCTCTCCATTCTATCATGAATGCTGCCGCCAGACTCATCCACCTTACCAACCGTTCGGTGTCCGCCACTCCTCTCTGCCAATATCTCCACTGGCTTCCCATTTTCCAAAGAATCAAATTCAAAACCCTAACCATGGCATACAAAGCCATTTACAATTCTGCCCCAAGCTACATTACCAATGTTATCTCCAAATATCACCCAAACCATCCTCTTCGCTCCTCCCAAGACCTTCTGCTCTCTAACTCCCTTGTCTCCTCCTCCCATGCTCGTCTCCAGGACTTCTCCAGAGCCGCTCCCATCCTCTGGAACGGAATCTTCTACTCCCCTCATCAGTTCATCCCCCACAGTCCCTACCTTTTGTTTCACCAGCCCCCCCCCCCCTTAGATTGTAAGCTCACAGGAGCGGGGCCCTCTAACCCTCTTGTTTTAAATTGTACTGTTGCTGTAATGTCTCTTTATATTGTAAAGCGCTGCGCAAACTGTTGGCGCTATATAAATCCTGTATAATAATAATATACACCCACTGCTTGCAAAAGCTAGTTTTCTTTATATATCATTTGCAGCTAAAATTACTATATCTAGAGCATGAAAAAAAACCTGTCGCTCTTACTCAGACTGATATAAGATCTCCTGGATCATCATGCATGAAAAACTAGCCAGCATAATTTCTGATAAAAAATTTGAGAAAATGTGGGACCCTTGGGCTCAATAAGTTATACCACACCCTTAAACCCAATATTGACAAAGCTGTTAAAGGAAAACTTCCTTGATCCAGCTCTTTGTACACCCAAAGGATACTAAAATTATTGAATGTAAGAAAACGAAATTCAGATATATGTAAATTAAAATGACATAAAACAATTATATCAGTTCACAAAACAAGTTATGGTGGGCATGGCCAGCAACTGATGTGAGTGCATGCATTGTTTGAGCTGCATGAGGAGGGCCAATGACATCAATCACGGCTAAATGGGTGCACAAATGGGCAAGAGAACAGTGCTAGGAAGAGCCGGAACCTATTTTTTCTGACCCTAGGGGTTGCTTTACTAAGGGTAAATAGTCTCCTCACTTTGCAAGGGAATTTTCCCCAGAGCTTAGAGAATGTGATAAAATTTCACTTTCCAAAAAATATCCAACCATAGGCAAAGGAAAGAAAAATGCATTTTTGCTCACACATTGGATAATGCATGTCAGCAGAGCTTCCACTCATTCACTGGGGAAAATTTCCTTGTTCTGTGCAACTTTCTTTGTAAAGTGAACAGTCGGCTCTAGGTCACTTCCAGTCTGGTTGGTTCCGTGTGTTGGAACACACGTCGCGCTACCTACAGCCAGCGTTTGTCCACAAACTGTACATGCTAGTGCTGGCATACACCACATCTAAATGTGAGTCTGCAATTTGTTGCTTACTGTTTCTATCTTTAATAAACATATTGCTCGATGAGTTTTCAATCTGTTTTCCTTTGAGCACAATCTTGAGGCACATCCGAGATGGTATAGTGGGACACAGAGGTGGTAATGCTATAAGATCTAGCACTGGCTGGAGATATCCCAATTACTGAGAGAAGGATTGGATCTGTCCTGCAGGGAAGATTACCATATATCCAAAGGCGTATTTTATTTATATTTCTGGTGAGTGTGTATTGCTTTAGCACGAGTGTTGGTTATTTTTATCATATTCACTTTCTCTGAGCATGGTGGATGGACTAATTTATTTTTGGAGATTTATTCTAAAATTTTCTTAGGGAATTTTTTGGACTTTTTTGATTGATTTTGTGATTTATCATTTTGTTTATACACATATTTTTATCAATTGTGATATATGTAATTTGCTTGTTAATAAGTAGCGCCACGTTCTTTTACGTTTTTCTCAAATAGATAACTTTGCTGAGAGTATCACTTTCACAAAAAGGGGGCAGCACAACTCTATATATCTTTATATTTTCTACACTTTTAAATAGTGGCGCCAACCTTGTCAAATATTTCACATCTGAACAGTCTATTTGCCTTTAGTAAATCAACCCTCTAGAGTCAGACCAGTGGCGGCTGGTGAAATTTTAGGATGGGGGGCGCCCTTTTGACCCCTCCCACTTCTCATAAGCCCCACCCCTTATAGTTTCCACCCCTTGGGTCAGGAGTATACAGCCCAGCATCACCAGATAGGGTATACAGCATCACCAGATAATGGTATACAGCATCACTAGTTAGGAGTATACAGAGTCACCAGATAGCAGTATACAGTCACTGACAAAAGTCTTGCCGCTTGTGTACAAATTGACCTGAAGTGCCACTGAAATATATTTCTAATCAAGATTTTGTTACAAGAAATGGCTCATTTTAATCCCAACAGCTTTTGTAATAATGTTTCAGTGCAAAACAAAACTGTCAAAAAGTATTCTAATATTCACAGCTTGGTAAAGCCCATTGAGTCAATTTTTGCAAAGACATAAGTGTTGTCGCCTTGTCATATGAGCTTCACCTATGACTAATAATGGATCAATTAGGTCTCAGATGTGTATAAAAAGAACCCCAGTACACTAAACCTTCACATCAACTGCAACTAGACCTCTGCAAACATGCCTAAAATTCACCCTGAGACTAAAGTTTTGATTATCAATAGGCTGAAGACCAGATCCACTGCTGATGTGGCAGACACCTTCAATGTGTCTCAGTGTCAAGTACAGAGGATAAAAAAAGATTTGAAGAGACTGGAGACATCTTTGACAAGCCAAGGTCAGGCAGACCCCGCAAGACAACTGCTCGAGAGCACCGTTTGTTGGCTGGAAAATCCAAGGCCAGACCATTTTCCACTGCAGCAGAGCTCCACAAGACCTGGTCACCTGAAGTCCCTGTGTTAACTAGAACAGTTTGTTGGATTCTGTCTCGAAATGGCCTCCATGGTCGAATCAGTGCCCAGAAGCCAGCACTAAACAAAAGACAATTGAAAAACCGTGTGGCATTTGCCAAGGCCCACAGCCTGCTAAAAGGATGGACGCTGGAAAAGTGGCAGAAGGTGGATTTTTCAGATGAATCTTCTGTTGAATTACACCACAGTCACCGCAAATATTGCAGGAGACCTACTGGAGCATGCATGGATCCGAGATTCACCCAGAAAACAGTGAAGTTTGGTGGCGGAAAAATCATGGTCTGGGGTTACAACCAGTATGGGGGTGTGCGAGAGATCTGCAGGGTGGAAGGCAACATCAATAGTCTAAAATACCAAGAAATCTTAGCTACCTCTTATATTCCCAACCATAAAAGAGGCCAAATTCTGCAGCAGGGTGGTGCTCCATCGCATACTTCCATTTCCACATCAAAGTTCCTCAAGGCGAAGAAAATCAAGATGCTCCAGGATTGGCCAGCCCAGTCACCAGACATGAACATCATTGAGCATATGTGGGGTAGGATGAAAGAGGAGGCATGGAAGACGAAACCAAAGAATATTGATGAACTCTAGGAGGCATGCAAGACTGCTTTCTTTGCTATTCCTGATGACTTCATCAATAAATTGTATGAATCCTTGCCAAACCGCATGGATGCAGTCCTTCAAGCTCATGGAAGTCATACAAGGTATTAAATTTGGATCTCACAGCACCACTACTTAATTTGCTGACATATTTTTGTATTCGCAGTAAATTTGTTCAATTTCTGTATAGGCGACAAAACTTTTGTCTTGCCAAAATTTGACCTTTCTGTCTTGATTAAATGATAAATCTTTTTCCAGTGAAACTAATTTATTTCAGTGCATTAAACATAATTTGGGAGGGTTTTAGCTTTTCATATGAGCTATTTCTAACACCAATTGATTCATTAAAAGTCAGGTTAATAGCAGGTGTTTCTACAAAATAGATAAGCGACAAGACTTTTGTCAGGGACTGTACAGGGCCCCAGATAGCAGTATACAGAGTCACCAAATAGTATACAGAGTCACCAGATAGGGAAATACAGAATCATCATATAGCAGTATACAGAGCCCCAGATAGCAGTATACAGTCACCATATAGCAGTATACAGAGTCCCAGATAGGGTATACAGTCACCAGATAGGGTATACAGGGTCCCAGGTAGGGTATACAGAGCCCCAGATAGGGTATACAGAGCCCCAGATAGGGTATATAGAGCCCCAGATAGGGTATACAGGGTCCCAGTTAGAGTATACAGTCACCAGATAGGGGTATACAGGTTCCCAGATAGTGTATACAGTCACCAGATAGGGTATACAGGGTCCCAGATAGGGTATACATTGTCCCAGATAGGGGTATACAGGGTCCCAGACAGTGTATACAGTCACCAGATAGGGGTATACAGTGTCCCAGATAGCGTATACAGTCACCAGATAAGTATACAGTGTCCCAGTTAGGGTATACAGTCACCAGATAGGGGTATACAGGGTCCCAGATAGTGTATACAGTCACCAGATAGGGGTATACAAGGTCCCAGATAGGGGTATATAGGGTCCCAAATATTGTATACAGTCACCAGATAGGGGTATTCAGGGTCCCAGATAGGGTATACATTGTCCCAGATAGGGGTATACAGGGTCCCAGATAGTGTATACAGTCACCAGATAGGGGTATAGGGGTCCCAGATAGTGTATACAGTCACCAGATAGAGTATACAGGGTCCCAGATGGTGTATACAGTCACCATATAGGGGTATATACAGTCCCAGATAGTGTATACAGTCACCAGGTAGGGGTATATACAGGGTCCCAGATAGTGTATACAGTCACCAGATAGAGGTATCTACGGTCCCAGATAGTGTATACAGTCACCATATAGGGGTATATACGGTCCCAGATAGTGTATACAGTCACCAGGTAGGGTTATATACGGTCCCAGATAGTGTATATACAGTCACCAGATAGGGCTTCGCGGCTACATGTCATAGGAAGCTCTGGGAGGCATGCCAGACTGCTTTCTTTGCTATTCCTGATGACTTCATCAATAAATTGTATGAATCCTTGCCAAACTGCATGGATGCAGTCCTTCAAGCTCATGGAAGTCATACAAGATATTACATTTGGATCTCACAGCACCACTACTTAATTTGCTGACATATTTTTGTATTTGCAGTAAATTTGTTCAATTTCTGTATAGGCGACAAAACTTTTGTCTTTCCAAAATTTGACCTTTCTGTCTTGATTAAATGATAAATCTTTTTTCAGTGAAACTAATTTATTTCAGTGCATTACACATCATTTGGGAGGGTTTTAGCTTTTCATATGAGCTATTTCTAACACCAATTGATTCATTAAAAGTCAGGTTAATAGCAGGTGTTTCTACAAAATAGATAAGACTTTTGTCAGGGACTGTACAGGGCCCCAGATAGAGATATACAGACTCACCATATAGGAGTATACAGAGCCCCAGATAGCAGTATACAGAGTCCCAGATAGGGTATACAGTCTCCAGATAGGGTATACAGGGTCCCAGATAGGGTATACAGTCACCAGATAGGGTATACAGGGTCCCAGATAGCGTACACAGAGCCCCAAATAGGGTATACATGGTCCCAGATAGGGTATACATGGTCCCAGATAGGGTATACAGGGTCCCAGATAGGGTATACAGAGCCCCAGATAGGGTATACAGAGTCCCAGATAGGGTATACAAAGCCCCAGATAGGGTATACATGGTCCCAGATAGGGTATACAGAGCCCCAAATAGGGTATACAAGGTCCCAGATAGGGTATACAGTCACCAGATAGGGTATACAGGGCCCCAGATAGGGTATACAGAGCCCAAGATAGGTATACAGAGTCCCAGATAGGGTATATAGAGCCCCAGATAGGGTATACAGGGTCCCAGTTAGAGTATACAGTCACCAGAAAGGGGTATACAGGGTCCCAGATAGGGGTATATAGGGTCCCAAATATTGTGTACAGTCACCAGATAGTGGTATACAGGGTCCCAGATAGTGTATACAGTCACCAGATAGGGGTATACATTGTCCCAGATAGGGGTATACAGGGTCCCAGATAGTGTATACAGTCATCAGATAGGGGTATACAGTGTCCCAGATAGTGTATACAGTCACCAGATAGAGTATGCAGTGTCCCAGTTAGGGTATACAGTCACCAGATAGGGATATACAGGGTCCCAGATAGTGTATACAGTCACCAGATAGGGGTATACAAGGTCCCAGATAGGGGTATATAGGGTCACAAATATTGTATACAGTCACCAGATAGGGGTATACAGGGTCCCAGATAGGGTATACATTGTCCCAGATAGGGGTATACAGAGTCCCAGATAGTGTATACAGTCACCAGATAGGGGTATACAGGGTCCCAGATAGTGTATACAGTCACCAGATAGAGTATACAGGGTCCTAGATGGTGTATACAGTCACCAGATAGAGGTATATACGGTCCCAGATAGTGTATGCAGTCACCATATAGGGGTATATACGGTCCCAGATAGTGTATGCAGTCACCAGGTAGGGGTATATACGGTCACCAGATAGGTCTTCGCGGCTACATGTCATAGGAAGCTCTGGGAGGCGTGCAAGACTGCTTTCTTTGCTATTCCTGATGACTTCATCAATAAATTGTATGAATCCTTGCCAAACTGCAGGGATGCAGTCCTTCAAGCTCATGGAAGTCATACAAGATATTAAATTTGGATCTCACAGCACCACTACTTAATTTGCTGACATATTTTTGTATTCGCAGTAAATTTGTTCAATTTCTGTATAGGTGTCAAAAACTTTTGTCTTGCCAAAATTTGACCTTTCTGTCTTGATTAAATGATAAATCTTTTTTTCAGTGAAACTAATTTATTTCAGTGAATTAAACATCATTTGGGAGGGTTTTAGCTTTTCATATGAGCTATTTCTAACACCAATTGATTCATTAAAAGTCAGGTTAATAGCAGGTGTTTCTACAAAATAGATAAGCGACAAGACTTTTGTCAGGGACTGTACAGGGCCCCAGATAGCAGTATACAGAGTCACCAAATAGCAGTATGCAGAGTCACCAGATAGGGATATAGAGAATCACCATATAGCAGTATACAGAGCCCCAGATAGCAGTATACAGTCACCATATAGCAGTATACAGAGCCCCAGATAGCAGTATAAAGAGTCCCAGATAGGGTATACAATCACCAGATAGGGTATACAGGGTCCCAGATAGGGTACACAGAGCCCCAGATAGGGTATACAGTTACCAGATAGGGGTATACAGGGTCCCAGATAAGGGTATATAGGGTCTCAAATATTGTATACAGTCACCAGATAGTGGTATACAGGGTCCCAGATAGTGTATACAGTCACCAGATAGGGGTATACAGGGTCCCAGATAGGGGTATACATTGTCCCAAATAGTGTATACAGTCACCAGATAGGGGTGTACAGTGTCCCAGATAGTGTATACAGTCACCAGATAGAGTATACAGGGTCCCAGTTAAGGTATACAGTCACCAGATAGTGTATACAGTCACCAGATAGGGGTATACAGGGTCCCAGATAGGGGTATATAGGGTCCCAAATATTGTATACAGTCACCAGATAGGGGTATACAGGGTCCCAGATAGTGTATACAGTCACCAGATAGGGGTATACAGGGTCCCAGATAGTGTATACAGTCACCAGATAGAGGTATATACGGTCCCAGATAGTGTATACAGTCACCATATAGGGGTATATACGGTCCCAGATAGTGTATACAATCACCAGGTAGGGGTATATACGGTCCCAGATAGTGTATACAGTCACCAGATAGGGCTTCGCGGCTACATGTCATAGGAAGCTCCATGCAGAATATTGCACATAGTACATTTCATAGGAAGCTCCATGCAGAATATTGTACATAGCACATGTCATAGGAAGCTCCATGCAGAGTATTGCACATAGGACATGTCTTAGTAAGCTCCATGCAGAGTATTGCACATAGGATATGTCATAGGACGCTCCATGCAGAATATTGCTCATATTACATATCATAGGAAGCTCCATGCAGAGTATTGCAGATAGGACATGTCATAGGAAGCTCCATGCAGAGTATTGCTCATAGTACATGTCATAGGAACCTCCATGCAGAATATTGCACATAGGACATGTCTTAGGAAGCCCCATGCAGAATATTGCACATATTACACGTCATCTGAAGCTCCATGCAGAGTATTACACATAGGACATGTCATAGGAAGCTCAATGCAGAGTATTGCACATAGGACATGTCATATGAAGCTCCATGCAGAGTATTGCACATACAGGGTCCCAGATAGGGGTATACAGGGTCCCAGATAGTGTATACAGTCACCAGAAAGGGGTATATACTGTCCCAGATAGTGTATACAGTCACCAGGTAGGGGTATACAGGGTCCCAGATAGGGGTATATACTGTACCAGATAGTGTATACAGTCACCAGGTAGGGGTATATACGTTCCCAGATAGTGTATACAGTCACCAGATAGGGCTTCGCAGCGGTTCATGCTCCATGCAGAGTATTGCACATAGTACATGTCATAGGAAGCTCCATGCAGAATATTGCTCATAGTACATGGCTTAGGAAGCTCCATGCAGAATAAAAAACTCTACTCCCTCAGTCTCCGTGACTGTGCTCTTCAGTGGCTCTCGTCCTACCTATCCCATCGTACCTTCAGTGTAACGTACAATTCTACCTCCTCCTCTCCACTTCCTTTCTCTGTTGGGGTCACCCAAGGTTCTGTTCTTGGACCTCTCTTATTTTCAATATACACCTCTTCCCTGGGCCGGCTTTCAATATAATTTCTGTGCTGACCATACCCAAATCTACCTCTCCACCCCCCAACTCACTCCATCAGTCTCCTCACGTATCACTAACTTATTAACAGACATATCTGCCTGGATGTCACACCACTTCCTCAAACTCAACTTGTCCAAAACTGAACTCATAATATTTCCTCCCCCACGTGCTGTTTCCCCCTGACTTCTCTGTCAAGAGCAATGGCACAACCATCCACCCATCCCCACATGTTAGGGTGCTTGGTGTTATCCTGGATTCTGAACTCTCATTGTGGCCCCACATCCAATCACTTTATAAGACTTGCCGCCTCAGTCTCCGAAACATCTCTAAAATACGTCCCTTCCTAACCAATGAAACCACAAAGCTCCTGATTCACTCCCTGGTCACCTCTCGCCTCGACTACTGCAACTCCCTCCTCACTGGCCTACCTTTAAATAGACTACCCCCCCTCCAGTCCATCATGAATGCCGCTGCCAGACTTATCCACCTTACAAACCGTTCAGCGTCTGCCACCCCTCTCTGCCATTCCCTCCATTGGCTGCCACTCGCCCAACAAATTAAATTCAAAATACTAACAATCAGCTACAAAGCCATCCACATCTCTGCTCCCAGCTACATCACCAGCCTAGTCTCAAAATACCAACCTAACCGTCCTCTTCGCTCCTCCCAAGACCTCCTGCTCTCCAGCTCCCTCATCACCTCCTCTCATACTCACCTTCAAGACTTCTCCCTAGCCTCTCCTATTCTCTGGAACTCACTAACCCAATCTGTCAGACTGTCCCCAAATCTATCCACCTTCAGGCGATCCCTGAAAACTTTTCTCTTCAGGGAAGCCTATTCTGCCACCACGTAACATCTACTCTCCTTATTTTTCTCAATCAGCTCATCCCCCGCAGATATTGCCCTCTGATTCCTCCTGTATTGAATTGTATTGTATTTGTACTGTCTGCCCTAATATTGTAAAGCGCTGCGCAAACTGTCGGCGCTATATAAATCCTGTATACTAATAATAATATTGCACATAGTACATATCTTAGAAAGCTCCATGCAGAATATTGCACATAGTACTTGTCATAGGAAGCTCCATGCAGAATATTGCACATAGTAAATCCCATAGGAAGTTCCATGCAGAATATTGCACATAGCACATGTATTAGGAAGCTCCATGCAGAGTATTGCACATAGTATAGTTACATAGTTTGTCAGGTTGAAAAAAGCCCCAAGTCCATCTAGTTCAACCAAAAAAAAAAAAAAAAATATATATATATATATATATATAACCAAACAATCCCATATACAATCCTTCACCCACAGTTGATCCAGAGGAAGGCAGAAAACGCCAGCAAAGCATGATCCAATTTGCTATAACGGGGGAAAAATTCCTTCCTGATCCCCCAAAGGCAATCGGATACACCCTGGATCAACTTTACCTAAAAATGTTAGTACCCAGTTACATTATTTACATTAAGGAAAGAATCCAGGCCTTTTTTAAAGCAATCAACCGTGCTGGCCAATACCACCTCTGGGGGGAGTCTATGCCACATTTTCACAGCTCTTACTGTGAAGAAACCTTTCCGTATTTGTAGATGAAATCTTTTTTCCTCTAGACGTTAAGAGTGCCCCCTTGTCCTTTGTGATGACCTTAAAGTAAATAACTCATACCAAGTTCACTATACGGACCACTTATATATTTGTATATAAATTCAGATCCTCTAATCTTTCCTCATAGCTGAGCTCATCCATGCCTCTTATTAGTTTGGTTGCCCTTCTCTGCACTTTCTCCAGTTCCCTGATATCCTTTTTGAGAACTGGTGCCCAAAACTGAACTGCATATTCCAGATGAGGTCTTACTAGTGATTTGTACAGGGGCAAAATAATGTCTCTATCCCTGGGATCCATACCTCTCTTAAAACAGGAAAGGATTTTGCTTGCTTTGGAAACCGCAGCTTGGCATTGCATGCCATTATTAATCTTATGATCTACCAAAACCCCCAGATCCTTCTCCAGTATGGATTCCCCCAGTTGTACTCCCCCCAGTATGTACGATGCATGCATATGCTTAGCTCCCAAGTGCATAACTTTACATTTATCAATATTAAACCTCATTTGCCACATAGTCGCCCAATTAGACAGTGCATTGAGGTCTGCTTTTAAGTTGGAGACATCCTGCAAGGACGTTATTCCACTGCATAGCTTGGTGTCATCTGCAAACACTGAAATGGTACTTTTAATCCCAGACCCTATATCATTTATAAATATATTCTCTCTCCAGTCTCCATGGCCGGAAGTGACGCCGAGGCTCCTCCAAGATCAATCACCACCGTCTATTGGACGGCAGTGATTGATTGACAGAACCTGGAGCCAGTAGGCGGCTTGAGGTGCAGAGCAAAGCGCCTCAAAGCAGGAATAAACCCTGCCATTGAAGCGTGATACCTGCAATCATGTGATTGCAACGTCGTCACGCTTCCCATAGTGCACTGTGTCCAGCGCCCGAACACAGTGCACTATGTTAATTTAAACAAACATTTTCTTTTTTAAAGGGGACATTTTATGGGGGGGGGGCGGCGCCCCCTATGGACGGGCCGCCACTGAGTCAGACAGAAAGATCAACTAAAATGCCAGCATTTGATGAGGCAGCGCAGTCCAAAATGGTGCCTGGTGCTGCACACACAAAGAAAAGGGGAAAAACACTGAACTTGCAATGCCATTCCTGCTTAGATGATGTTTGGTCTATGGATTCAGAAAAAGATGCTGGAGGCAGCCAGACAAAATAGGTATGGACATACAAATCACAAAGACAGCATGAAAAGATTGCGGATCTGAAAAACAATCTATCCTCCAAAAGCACACATATGCCCGAGTTCAAGTGCAATTTGTCGTGTGATTTCACTGTTCAAAATAGCATGGCAAGTTGCACCCTATTGCCAGCAATGGAACCATTCAAATCATTGCAACTCATGTTGCAGCAACTCATGTTGCTTCCTGCACTACTTTTTTGCATCTTCATTGTGACTTGATTTAATAAAGTCAGAAGCCGTAATGAAATGAGAGGTGAAAATCATAGTGATCTGCGGCTTTGAAATCACACAATTTCACAGCCGCACTGGTGTCAACCAGGGCTAAAACAACATTTGGAAAGGACAATCAATGCATTACTCATTATGCATTGGCTCTTGTAACTAAATATTTGCAACCACAAAGACATGCTACATTGGAACCCCCCAACTTGCAATGATTTTTCCCCTCTGTCGCTAGAAATCATCCAGGCCAGAAAAAAAATGCTAAATAAAATTCCCCAACAGCAGCAGTATCTTTAAAAATCCAACCACCCATAGGGTAAATCTAAATTAAACTGTACCAAAGAGTCTGTAGCAATAGAATTATTTTCTATATTGTCAACATGAGACTCTATCTTTCAGTATATGTCAAATTTTAATTAATACTTATGTATCATTACAGATTAAATGTTTTTTGCCATGATTTATTAATTATAAAACAAACCTGTGGAACATAAATAATCCTGAAGGAGTCTTTGCACTAAGATATGCAAGCAATCCATACTCAAATTATTATTCTTAAGCCTTGTACACACGGTGTAATGGTTGTACAAACAAACGTCCAACTTTGGACCAAGTTGTATGTTGGCGGGGCGTGTCTAGGATGTGAACGGCGACAGACGCCTGGTACTGAGCTCCAGTGATCCTGCATTTATATCCTGAGCCATCCACCCTTCTCTGGGCACCGGGGGGGCAGCCATCAGCAGAGGATACCTGCAAGAGCAAGGGGCATCCTTCCTGAGGAGTATTTTGACGGTCGGCCGGCCGGTCAGATCCGCTAATTGAGGCCCCGGCTTGCGGCCTAGTCCGTGGAGCACCGCCGTATCCCACAATACCACGCCATCCGTGGCTCCATCGGCTTCAGATCGGTCCTCCAGGCACCCTGCCACAGTGTACCCTGCTCAGGGGCATCTTTCATCCAGGAATCTGTACAGGGGTCGGATTAGAATTGCGGCCCACCGCTAACCGCCACCATCTTGCTGCCTGGGCCTACTGTTTCATTCACAAAGCAGTGGGAATCTACAGGCCCTAACTCCAATCCTCCTGTCCTAGACATTTGCCCTTGTCTTTCTGGGGGCCCGATTGAAGGGTGGGAGTGGGTGAAGTGGGCGATCGCTCTACAAAGCCCTAAGGCCTGGCTCCGGCGGAGACCCTGTAGCACCCCCCATATCCCAACTCCAGGTGGGACTCTCTCTTGTGGTGCCCTGACAGTTGAGGGGTGCGGAGGATGGTGAAAATTAAAGCTGCACCCGGAGTTCAACCGCCCGGTTCCCAAAACCTGGGGGACCCAAGATGGTGCTGACGAACCGCGTGGCGACGGAAGACTGCCCCAGCCCAGTGACGAATGATCGCAAAAGCCCGCACAATCCTCATGGCAGGATGGGTGAGTCCGCAGGGCCATTATCACCCAATTTGTCAGCGACCCCCGAGCTCCACTCTCCTGACCGCTCTGTTCCTCCCTCCCCCACTGACACCCACGCTTCTGCGCAAGGAGGGGAACCGACCCTGGCATAAATTATGAAGGCCATTCTGCACAGCCACGCTTCACTGACTTTGCAGATGGATTCCATTAAAACTGACCTGTCGTTCCTCACACAAGACGTGCATAATCTTAGACACAGGGTCGTTAACGCAGAGCAAATAATAGGGGACGTGGAAGATGAGCTTAGACCGGTACAGGCCTCGGTGAGAGACATCCACAGGGCTCAGAAAGAATCGATCGATAAGCTCACTGAATTGGAAGATCGCCTGCGGCGAAACAATCTACGCTTTTTGGGGTTCCCGGAGGGAGCGGAGGGCAGAACCCCTGAAGGGTTTATGGAGCGCTGGCTGACATCGACTTTTGAGGCCTCCACCTTCTCCCCATTGTTCGCCATCGAACGGGCTCTTAGAGTACCGCTGCGCCCTCTGCCAGTTGGAGCTCCCCGAAGGGCAATAAGTATCAAGCTGCTTCATTTTAAGGACAGGGAGGCCATCCTTAGGGCAGCCAGAGAAAAGGGCAAAGTCTCCTTTAACGGAAACGGGATTACCATTTTTCTGGACTTCTCGGTGGCGACCCAGAAACAACGGGCTACATTCCTGATAATCAAAAGGCGATTAAGGGAGATCCAAGTGCCATATAGTATGCTATACCCGGCCAGGCTGCGGGTCATTTACCAAGGCAAATCGTTCCTTTTCACTGATCCGAAGGACGCAGCCCACTAGGTTAATACATTGGAACCCCCAGACCAGCGCCGACCTAATAGGAGATCGCCCCACTGACAGAAATAATCCTGGTTCTACAGGGCTGCCTGCTGCCTTTATGTACTATTCATAATCTAGTGTGAAATAAGGACCCATACCCTGACTGGGTGGGTAGTAGGCAGCTCACTTATTGCTCCGGTCGCCACAGCTTATACACTTAAAGCACCCATGATCCACGGACCACTGTCTGACGTAGAACTCGGGCTACCATGGCTCTATTGGGACTCTGGGTGCACCTGTATCCTATATAGCCGATGGGACTTGGACAACCCAGGGGCCACCGCAGTAGGCA